>CAKNXH010057135.1:27880-59367 GCA_932178445.1 Andricus quercusramuli
TAGAGAGATTTTTTTCAAAACTAAAAAATTAATTATCAATATTTTATGAATATTGATTTTAGACCAAGTAGACAAAAAACATTAACATCATATAAAAAAGTATTGTCTTGAGTTCGATGTTTGAAAATATTAGATCTAAATAACGTTGATTACAGTTTTCAATACAATTAAATTGCCTTAGTTCAAAAAATTCACAAAATGCTGTAAACAATGCTGATTTACTGTCAAATTTGATATCTGTAATATGATTTTTAAAATTGGGAACATTGAAGTCCTCCAAAACAATGATCTTATTCTCAGAGAGTGAACAAATAGCAATAAGTTCCATTAATGTATTTTCAAAAAGCTGGATCGGTGTGCCTGGGGGGATGTAAATGATAATAATTATTATTGAAAATATTGAGGAATAGATTTTTGCACCTACTATGTTTATAGGTGGAACTGCATATATGACAGAAGATAAATCAATTCTGGCACAACTAAATGTATTTTTTATTGCAAGGAGGACACCCCCACCTGGTAGTTAAAATAGACAACTTACTATTTAAGCCCCTAACTTCTGGTAATATAAACCAACTGCAAACCTGGACGACGTTAAGTTTTCGTAACTGGAGATGTCCTTTTGGAAACTATCACAGGAATATCGTGAAATTGAGTTGCTGCAGGGGTGTATGATCTCTGGAGACCCGATAATTCTTTACAACCTTCGGAACAGACTTCGCTTTCTTCAGCATGAGGTATGAGCGAATCACATCCAGGGCAATTGCATCGGTACAAAATCTGACCTTGATCGGTCGCAATTGCGCATGTGACATCTGTCCAATACGGAAGACACGTATATTGTTAGTAGATATCGCAAGTGTTGGTACAATTGATTTAAGAAAGTCAATGACTTGAATAACATCCTTGCTTTCTAGAGAAACGTCTCCTTCAACCTCGAATTCTGGCATGTTAAAAATTAGGATGTTTTTGTTACGTGAGTTGCGCTGGTTAATCTCCTTAATAAAGGATTCCACATCATTTGGATGTTGGGTAGAGCATTTCGGAGTTGGGTTGGGATTGCTGTTTACCTTATCAGCAATATCATTTATTCTTTCCTCCACAGATCTCTCATGCGCCATGACTTTCTCCTCAAGTTCCGTCAATCGAATATCCATATGTGAAACGCTGGATGAAACATTGTCAATCTTGGTGGATAAATTGTCAACCGGGACACGAGTTTTAGCAAGGTCTATTTAAAGTTCAGTGTGGCACTTCTCATATTCCGTCATAAGCTCTTTTTTCATGTCATTAAACATTGATTTGAGTGCGTTAGTGCTAACTACAATTTCATTGTCTCTTTCTTCATTAGCAGGAGAGTTATATCTGGATCCACAACATCGTTAAAAGCGGCCGTCAGAGTTACACTTGATTTTGGCAGCACATTCTGTATGATAACAAGAAGTACACCCCTTACATTTAACACGCCCTGTGTCAGTCGTAGTGGGTAGTTTGCATTTACCATATGCAAAAACACTGTTAGTATCAAGAAGCTTCTCAATTTGGTTGCTGTTTACATTTGCCATTTTAGAACGACGTAAACACAGCTGGTGAAGTCAGATGGTCTTGAAAGTCCATAAACCAATGTGACCAACTGTTTTCTCAGACGTAATTAAGGATTCTATATTTCACTACACTGAGAGACTTTTTGTTAGAATAAATGATAAAAATAAATGAGAATTTAGTATAATATCGTACCAAAATAGGGAAAACAGGGTTTGCGTATCAAAAATCAATATAGTGGTTTTCAGACGGCAAAATTAATATTTTTGTTTGAACAAATGGAAAGGATGTTGCATTAACTATTATAAAACTTGCGAGAATTTGAAATTCACTATATCAAAGTTGACAAGCGAAGTTAAAACGATAGTAATACAGTTTATTCGAAAGAGTGAAAACATCTTTTGAAGTTGAACTCACTCCACCAAAAGATTTAACCTTCAGAAGGAGGAACAAAATAAACAAATTGAATACAATTAAATACAGAAACACGCGTACAATTATAATTTTTATTATTATATACTTAATTTATTCACTACATACATAATCGCACGCTTAACCGCTATGAAAAATCGGAATCGCTGCGGTGAGATTCGAACCTAACTTACCCAAAGCACGCATTTTATCCCTAACAACTAAACCCCACGGCTAACTTATATTATGGAATATTTGGCAAAAATCTCGGCATAGAGGCGTCGCTTGACAATTCAGGGCAGTATGAAAAATATCTGGGCCATGTTTCACGAGTGATTTGCTGCTTCAAAAATTTTTTTAATAGATAAGTTAAACATTTTATCACTTTCAACGAGAGTTAACTTTTATTTAAAATGCTGTGAAACATAACCTTTCGGTATACATGTGATAAAAGCGCCTTTTTATTACAACCGAGCATCTTTTGACAGAACTAAGGACCGAATTGGATTTGGACCGACCGCGGCCGGTGTTCCATGCGTTCCATGTTCGGCTCTGCACAATCGAGCTCGATCGGAAAACGGCGGAAATACTCGAGGAACATTCTCAAACGAAACTATATGAAAAATCAACCCAGATAACAATACGTGCCGGCACGCGATCGGCCCGACGGGCTGGAGACCAGCGTGCCTGCTAAATGCACGCGACAGGCCGGCAGAGTGGGAATGCGACCGAAAGGCGGACAATGGCAGGCAACGGTCCGGCACATTAGATGCCCGTCGGGCTTGCAAGCGGCGAGGAACGACGGGCCTGCGATTTACACGACCGCTGCAGGCTGACAGTGCGAGTAGTTTAGGATCAAAAACGCGCATGCGCGTTTTGGATCAGCTGTTCTTGTCGTGTTTCATCTCTTATGGCGTTCACACCCGTGAATTTTCGCTCGGATGTGTGCGATTTGCAAACAATAATTGTTATTCGTTCCAGATAAAATAGAAGAATAAGTAATCCACTTGTAAATGGAGTAATCCACTTGGAACAAAAAATTTGTTAGCAATTTTTTGCTGTCGGTGTCCTTCAAATCAACAAAGTTAGCAAATAGCACGAAAGGTAATGAAATTCTGCGTATAATAATATAAAGTTCAAGCTGAAACAAAAATGTCAATATTATAAAAAGATATTTTTATAATATTGACATTTTTCTTTCAACTTGGACTTGTTATACGCAGAATCTCGTCATTACCTTTCGTGATATTTGGACATTTTTATTTTATTCACATAAGAAAAGATTTTTTAAATTTTAATCTACTCGCACACTCAGCCTGCATTTTAGCGGACCGTCGGGCATGCAGTTCGCCGGACAGCGTCGCTCCCGCCTGTCGGGCGGGCATATAGACATCAATGGTGTGCACATTAAGGTGCATATCTGCCGGCAAGTCGGTCCGATCGATCGGACCGCGGGCCGGCAGATCGCTTGCAATCGGCGGGCATTTTGCTATCTGGGAAGAATAAAGGTTTCATAGATTGCTGTGCGTCTTAGGTTGCTGTCAACTTCATATTGATAATATCAATTTTTAAAATACGTTTTCGAGATTATGATATTCACTATTTTTCTTATTCAAATTATTTTTCGAAAACTCAGTAAAAAGAATATCACTTTTTCATAGTGTTAATTCTTGAAATGGAGATTCATAATATTTCGTATTTAGAATACTACTTTGTCGTCTTCGTGTTTTAAATACTCATATGATAATATTAAACTTCGGTACTGTAATACGAATAAGTGTAATAAAACCTCGGTTTTCCCTATTTTGGTATGATATTATACCAAATTCGAATTAATTTTTTTCACTTATTCTAACAAAAGGTCTCTCAGTGTAGGTCAAATCACTAGTAACAATTCAATTCGAGCACACCCAGAGCGTCGAAAAACCACGAGGCAAGTGCAGACAAACCAAACAAATCATCGAAACTCCGCACAAATTAAACCTCCCGTGAAAAACACAGTCCAATTCTGAGGAGGGGGAAAAAAAAGACACAACACCGCAGTTCATTGTATGTAAAAAGTCACACACGAACACCGGCTTTAGTGAAAATTGTAAGAGCGACAAAAAGGTGCATGCTCACATAACGGCAGCCATATTAACAATACCTTTGCATAAATACTTTCTATCCAGACAAAGGCATGAAAATTCCATAGTTATGTTATAAAAAAAGAGTTAAGGACATCAGGTGCTCAGTGAAACTTAGAATTATGACGGGTCTCGGGCATTGTTCGCAGTGGCATTTGCGTAAACCCATACAGCCCAAACGTAAACAATCAGTGGCGTGTGAACCATTTCCTAATATTACGCAATATACGCGCGTGAATACCCGCGCACTGCCCCTTTGTCACTACGCTGCTGGTGTTTCACGAATCTTTGAGCAACCCTCTCTCGGCCCCGCAGGCTCGGGTACCGCCTGAGCAACAACTCGCGGAAGGACGTAAACTCGGACGCCTTAATTGCAAGTTCCAGTGTATAGGCGATGTTCACCAAAGTTACTCATTTCAGGATACAGAAAATGAACTATGATTGATCGAGACTTATCCTCAACTATGAATAAACTGAAAGTTGAAGAGAACGTTTTAACGCAGGTTGCCCTTTCATGGAGAAAAATGTGGAGTTTAATAAATTATTTCTGAACAATCCTTTTGATTTCGTTGTTTTTGTTTTACTCCAGTATGATTTTTCCGTCCACAAAATCAAGAAAAACTTTATCATTATTTTTATCCGAACTATGAAAAGTCTTTTTTCTTGACTTCGATTCCATTTCAAATCATGGTTAGGATATTAGAATAAATTCCTCTTGAACATGCCATTCTACAATGAAAATGAAAGGATAAGTATTGATTTAACAGAAAAAAAATCATCTGAGGAATGACGAGCTATTGAAGTTTACCTTTTAATTGTCAGAATCTGCCGAAACCTGATAACTTTTTTTGATGCTGTATTTTTCTACCGATTATATTAATTTGGATATCTATATATGCAAATCATGAAGGAATACTTGGTCCATCGAATGATCAAAGGGAATACATATAAAAATTTAATGAAATGACAAAATAAGCGGCTATTCTTCTGAAACTAGTAAAATAGAACTTTCTCAAAGAGTTCACACTTAAAATTTTTTCATTTTTCAGGAAATATTGCTGACAATGTAAACTAAATTGTTCATAAATGATTTTTAAGTACACTTTTTTTTAACCAGAATTTTTGTTTCGTAAAATCCAAAATTGTTATTCTTGTGTGAATTGCTGAAAAGAAGGAAAATATTAAAAGTACAAAGTTATATGAAATCAAAATTTTTACAAAGATGTCCTTTACAATTTGTGAAAGATTGCTTTCTATCGACTTAGGGTAGGATTCTACTTTGAGCGCGCGAGAAAAATGCTTTTTTCGTAAATTTTTTTTAAAAACGTTAAGAAAGATATTGATATTGATATTGATGCCTCAAAATCACCTTTTTACAGCTTGTTGAAAAAATCTCCGAAATTACCGAATCGATTGGTCTGAAATTTTTACCACATATTCTATATATATACGTCAACCGGTGGTAGCAGATTTGTATGCAAATTTTTATTTCTACTATTATTTTTTTGCAAAAAAAGAAACGCGAAAAAAATGAGATTTTTTTTTTCGAATTGCCGCCATTTTGTTTTCTTTGCATGTAAATGAAAACATCTGCTACCACCGATTGATGTATATGTATAGAATATGTGGTAGAAATTTCAGACAAATCGATTCGGTAGTTTCGGAGATTTTTTTAACAAGCTTTTTTTCGCGCGCTAAAAGTATAATCCTGCCTTAACTATTCACGAATATTGTCGAAACAATCATGATGGTTGATTTCCTTTCCATCACTGAGTAAATTTAAGCCAAACTCACATTTATTGTGTTTTTTATATACATATACAACACGAAATGTGTTGTATGTCACAAGCTGGTCGAACTTTCAACTTTTTCTGGTCTTGGATAGCTGATCAGCGCCAGTCCTGGGCCAGACCCGGCTCTCCAGACTAGACCATGTACATAAATTTACACCTGGGCAAAAATATAGCCAGACCTGGGCCAGACCTGACACCAGACTACCATGACATTTTTTCTTACCGACTAATGTCCTGATCCAATAGTAAACGATGGAGGTAAGTGAGGAAGGTTTGTACCTCTAGCTTTCCACGAATTTCAAGATTTTCTTTCAGGAGGAACGTATTTCTTTTCCTTAGAAAAAGGCAAAGTTCCAAAATCTTATAGTACAAGTTGGCAGATCCATGGGAAGGTGATTATTAGCACTTATAATTCTCAGGATAACCCTCAGAACTACTGCTGCTTTTTCGTTTTTCGCAATACAACTTAGTAGAGTAAATTATATAGAATGGTCCATAACGGTATCCATTAAAATATGAAATTTTCAACGCAAACTTTAAACTTGAACTTTACGACACTGCACAATAAGTACCGACGACGCACAGTGGCCTTTTTTGCAAAATTTACTTTCAAAACCTAATATCTCTCGAACGAATTGACCAAAATGGATGTTCTTTGAACGAGATTAAAGATTATCCAATGCAAAATCAGGTGAAATTATAGAGAAAAGTTTTACCAAATTTTGTAACCTAAAAAATGCGGGAAAAGTCCGTCATTTTTTGACAAAAATTATAAAATTGTACTAGAACTACAAAGAAAAAAGTTTTGTTTAGTGCAAGACATCATATTTTATAGACTTTTCAAATCTGAATTCAAATCTGCCAGGAAAAATAGCTTGCGGATTTCCTTTCCGAGAAAACTGCGGTTAAATATGAAAAATCCAATATGGAGAGACACAAGTCGGAAACATGATGGTAAGTTAATGAAATTTATTATCATCAGGTTTTTAGGGGCGCTGAATCCAAATTTGACGTCAGAATTACAAAATAAAGAATGGCGGATCCAATATGGCGGAACAAAAGTTTTGAAAAATTGAGGAAAATTGTCCATATTTACGTTTTGGACGGCTCTGAATCCAAATCTGACGTCAGAATTTCGAAATAAAAAATGGCTGATCCAATATGGAGAAACAAATGTTAGAAAAATTTAGGCAACTTTACCAAATTTTCCATATTTACGTTTTGGAGGTCGCTGAATCCAAATCTGGCATCAGAATTAAAAAATTAAAAATGGTGTATACAATATGGCGGAACAAATATTGATAAAATTCTATTTTAACAATTATTGCAGGAATCAAATTGTAGTTACAGACACGTTACATAAAATCGACGCTTATTTTCTGCAATAATCAATCTTCATCACTTGAAATTATATAATCGCTTAAATTCTCATTACTCAGGGAACTCGCATCACTTTCGTCATTCTCTTCTTCTATATTTACACTGAGAATATATTTTTTAGGTATTACCACAAAATTTTGAAATTTTAATATCGGATTTGGATTCAAAGGCCTCCAAAACGTAAATATGGACAATTTGTAAAGTTGCCTAAATTTTTCCAACTTTCGTTCCTTGATATTGGATCAGCCATTTTTTATTTTTAAATTCTGACATCAGATTTGGATTCAGAGCCCTCGAAAACGTAAATATGGACAATTTTCAAAACTTTTGTTCCGCAATATTGGATCCGCTATTCTTTATCTTGTAATTTTGACGTCATGTTTGGATTCCGCGACCCTCAAATCCTAAAGATAATATACTTCGTTAACTTACCATCATGTTTTCGACTTGTGTCTCTCCATATTAGAATTTTCATATTTAACCGCATTTTTCTCCGAAAGGAAATACGCTACGCTATTTTTCCTGGCAGATTTGAATTCAGCATTAAAAAAATCTATCAAATATGATATCTTGCACTAAACAAAACTTTTTGTTTGTAGTTTTAGTACAATTTTGTAATTTTTGTCTAAAAATGACGGACTTTTCCCGCATTTTCTAGGTTAGAAAATTCGGCAAAACTTTTCTCTATAATGTTCCCTTATTGTACACTTAATAAGCTTCAATCTCGTTCAAAGAACATCCATTTTGGTCAATCTGTTCGAGAGATATTAGGTTTTGAAAGTAAATTTTGCAAAAAAGCCCACTGTGCGACGTTTACAAAATGTTCTGGTAGACAACTGCCCGCGATTTCAAAGAAGGGTACGCTAGCACGCTGGTACGTAATATCATAGGTATAAATAAATTATTTTTCCTGTTCTTCCTTCGAAATGCATCAAGCATGCTGTCTTCTTAGCGGGCCGACAGAAAGCCATAAATCGAATGTAATAGCTCTGAACACACTTTTTCTTAGATCAGTACTGTTTTACAGATTACTTTATTCTTAAAATTTCTGGGATATAATATTGAATGGTTACTCTATAGGATGAAACAATCTTGCATCAGTAAACAAATACAGCATTTTAAAAAAATTTGTAATTTTTCGACAGATTCTCACAATTGAAAAGCTAACTTCAGTAGCTCGTAATTCCGAATATAAATTTGTTTCTGCTTAACTATGAAATACGTATCCCTTCATTTTTATTGTAAAATGACCTTTATATGATTTGAAATGGAATCGGTCTCAAAGTATTTTAGAAGAGGTCATTTTTGGAATTTCGAAAATTTGCTTCATGAGATGACATCCTTTTACTATTCGAAAATCGTAAATTCTAACATACTTTTCAGTTACTGAAAACGCGAATGCAAGAAAAGAACCTTTTTATACACTTTTTTGTTATTTATTTGCTTCCTAAATTTAATTTCAATATCCCTCAATGTAGAGCCAAAAGGAAAATACGACATAAACTTAATACATATTATTTTGAATATTATCAATCAATGCCTGTCTTAACTTCTCACAAATTTGGTATCTGTCGACAAAGGAAATATCCATGAAAGGCAGTTGCTCATAGATACACGCTGAATAGAATTTTCAGAGAGCAAGAGATTATAAATGTGTTTAGCCACATACATTACTTCCATTAATAAGAAAAAATTTATTTAGTATTGGTCATGCCACGAGTATTTTTATTTGTTTATTAAATTATAGACTCAGAAATTATTATATTATAAACTCTTTATTCTAAAATGTTCATTTTGTTGAAATAAACCGGCAGTAATATAGCCTCCACCGTGCCCCTGTGTATGGGATACGCTGGCCGAAATGCAAAACCTGGGAATCAATTAAATGTCACATAATGACGTAGTAAAAAATCGGTTTTGAGTGATGACATGTTTGCTGGTAATGTGAGCCTTACACTAAAAAATTTAGACATCAAAAGCACATTTCAATGATAATTTATAAAACATTTTATTCAAAACCCGAGGCCATAGTCAACTCTCCCCTACATTAAGTTTATAAACGTATCTTTACATATGATGCATCCTAAACGGTCAGCTTGACAGACAAATATTCCTATTCAAGTAACGGAGTCTATTTTCCTATCGTGTTTCTCGATTTAGCTCAACTATTTCTAATTAACACTGACGCGAGAACAAATGAAATTAATTACAGAAAGTTAAGCTATAAACAGTTCAGTTACACAAAATACGACTAGTGGCTAATCCTCTATAACGAATGAACTGACTATTCTTTACAATACCTTGAACAACTCTTATTTGAGCATGAACTCAAGAAGAAAGAAAGGTATTGGATAGCAAATGTTTTTGAAACTTATTGGTATTTTTGTTTAGTTAGCGTTGCGAATAAAGTATGCACAGAAGACCCCTTAAGATTGTATATGGTTTGGCTTCCTGAGTGTCTTCCACCTTAAATAAAAAAACTTGTTTGAGTCTGAACTACTCGAAAAGAAAGAAAGATTATTTCACAGCACAGGTTGTTGAAGCTTACTGGTATTTTGGATTTAGCCAGCGTCGAGGAAAAAGTATGCACAAATCACTCTTTAAAATTGTATATGGTTTGGCTTCCTGATTGTTCTCCACCTTAAAAGGAAATATTTGTTTGAGTTTGTGCTCCTTAGCAAGAAAGAAAGATGTTTTACAGCAAAGGTTGTTGGAACTAACCGGTATTTTGGGTTTAGCCAGCGTTGACGAAACAGTCTGTACTGATGACCCCTCAAGATTTGATGTGGTTTGGTTTCTGATTGTTCTCCACCTTTAAAAAACACTTGTTTGACCCTGCACCCCTCAAAAAGGAACAAAGATACTAGACAGCAAAGGTTGTTGAAACTTACCGATATCTTGTGTTCAGCTAGTGTTGAGGAAAAGGATTGTATTTATGATCATTCAAGATCTTATACATATGGTTGGGCTTCCGTCTTCCAGTAATTCAGCAGAGACTTTTCCGTTGAAAATCAAAATGACCCAGATCCTGTTTCCAGTATCCACATAAACACTAAATCCCAAGACGTCAAATTGTGATTAAAAAGTGAAAGAATTCCTTGCAGTGGAGAAATCAATTGAAATTTACGTAGGAAGATGTAAATTTAATTGTAATTTCAATGGAGTTCAGGGGTCCTTGCTCAGCTGGTGTCTCAACTCCCTGAGTAAACGTGACTGGCTCCGAAGAAACGATTCTGAAGATTGAAAAATCGATTTTAAAGTTTTGATAATTTCCATATTCTAAAATCTTAGATTTATGAATTTAATTCATCCAAGATTCATTGATCTAAATTTCGCGCAGTTAGACTGTGTTCAATGAAAACACTTTTTCAGCAAAATGTAGAGAGGGTAATCAAGTCGTCCCTAATGCATTTGTATGCAATGAGATGTCTAGAGGGTAACTTTAGCTTATCATATCGAGATAATTTCCCTGATAATAATAACCAGGGTTATATCGTAATACACAATTAAACTTTGACTGAATTTGACATATTTCCATGTAGATATCCTAGCATATCGACCGAACATTTTTTGAAGAAATTGCGAATTGCTTTTAAGATACATACTCTATTGAAAAATTTATTTTTAATAGTGAAAAAGCGTTATAAATTCCTACTGGTTTAGGGTCACATACATTGAGCTGATGTTTCTCACACACACACACACACACACACACACCCTTCACGAGTCCCTGAAAACTACCCTTAAAACCAAAAATGTTAATTCTCCATGAAATCGTTCCATGAAATTTATTAAAAATTAATGATATTTCTGTAGTGGAATATTCATCAACATAGTTTGATTAATTTTTGATTGTTTACACAAATTCCATTTGTTTGAATAGAACAAATTAGACTTGTTTAAATAATTTTTTTTAAATAAAAATTATTATTGTTGGTCTGAAGGTATATTTAACAACATTGGTTAATTAATTTGTAATTATGTCAACAAATTCCATTTGTCTGGAAAATGTTTTTTTTCAAAAATTCGTCGAACTGGCAGTTTATTAACATTAAGTGACATAAATATATTTTCGAATATTTTCCAATTGTTGAAACAATAAATTATTAGTTCTTTCCAACTAATAATCAAGGTTTTATATTATTAATTAATTTTATATTTACATCTTACCTCCATTATTTAACAAATAAACTGCCAGTTAGACGAATTTTTAGAAAAAAGCCTTTTCTAAACAAATTCCATTTGTTTAAATAATTCAAAATTAATTAACCAATGTTGATAAATATTCCACTAGACCAATATAAATAATTTCAAGGGAAAAAAAGAAGAGAATACAGTGCTCAAAGGTCGATTCCATGAAGAATTGAAATTTTTGTTTTTGACGGTAGTTTTCAGGGACTCGTGGGGTGGGTGAAGGGTGTCAAACCCATATGTCTGATACATAAAATTAATCATTGGATAATTCTGGAATTCTCAATACTTTCCTGTCACATTTTCCCCAACCCCAAAAAATTATTTCAAAAGCTCAAAAAAGAGATTTTTTCTCGTGCATTTTACATGGAAAACTTGAAATCAAAACCGGCACGTGTTGAAATAAAAAAAATGAATAAAAAAATAGGGAATTTCTTTTTTTTTTAATTATGAATGAAATGCGGGCGATCATTGTCCTCTAACAAAATTGTTTTTGAGCCACCCTATTACACATCATACTGAAAACATTGCGTACCAGCACTTTAAGTCTACTTTTAGGTAAAAAATATAAAACAGATACATACCTTACTTCTTGAAAAATTGCGTATTTTTTCTTGTGGAACAGACTGTATGACTCGTATACTAGGCTCCAAGCAGATTCCTCAAGTGGTCCCGTAACGTATTCGATAATTGCTCTTGATAGCCGATCTCGAGCAGAGGATATGATAATGACTTCTTCTTTGAGCTTCACCCATGTCGTAAAAAATTATGAAAATAGGACGTTACGTGTCGTAATACTCCTCTCGCAGATCGAAGATAGTCAAAAAACATCTTGACTATATCGATATTTCGGCAGAATCAATAGTTGAATTCATGCGCCGTAACAATAAATTATGCTGAATTGTTAAATGGACGATTTTTTTCAATTAAATAACATCTTGGACAAGGTTATATCGCGCAAAATCTTATGTCTAATAACAATACATTTTGAGGTTATGCTTGTCTTACAATTTTTGATTGAAGGAATATTTTAATATTACAAAATTATTAATTTTGAGTAAAACGCTGGTTTTACGATTTGCCTGTATTAAAGAACATTCTCAATAATTCAAGGTTACTAATTTTGAGTTAAAAACTGATTTTTCAAATTCCTTGTATAAAAGAACATTTTCAATAGTACAAAATCATTGATTCTGAGTAAAACGCCGATTTCACAAATTTCTTGTAATGAAAAAGATTTTCGACATCGCGAAGTTAATTATTCTGAGCGAAGTGCTTATTTTACAAATTTCTTGTATGAAAGAACATTTTCAACATTACAAAATTATTAATTTTGAGTAAAACGCCGATTTTACAAATTTATTGATGAAAAAACATTTTCAATATTACAAAATTACTAATTTTGATCACAACGCTGATTTTACAAATTCTTGTATGGAAGAACTTTTTCAATATTACAAAATTATTAATTTTACGTAAAACGCCGATTTCACAAATTTCTTGTAATGAAAAACATTTTCGATATCACAAAGTTAATTATTTTGAGCGAAACGCTTATTTTGCAAATTTTCTGTATGAAAGAACATTGTCAATATTACAAAACTATTAATTTTGAGTAAAACGCCGATTTTACAAATTTGTTGTATGAAAAAACATTCTCAATATTACAAACTTCTCAGTTTTGAGCAAAACGCTGATTTTACAAATTCCTTGTACGAAATAACATTTTCAATATTTCAAACTTATTCATTTCGAGTACGACGCCGATTTTACAAATGTATTATATGAAAGAAAATTTTTAATATTTCAAAGTTATTAATTTGGTCTAAAACGCTGATTTCACAAGTTCCTTGTATGAAAGAAAATTTCCAATATTACAAAATTATTAATTTTAAGTGAAACGCCGATTTAACAAATTTCTTGTAATGAAAAAGATTTTCGATATCACAAAGTTAATTATTTTGAGCGAAACGCTTATTTTGCAAATTTTTTGTGTGAAAGAACATTGTCAATATTACAAAATTATTAATTTTGAGTAAAACGCCGATTTTACAAATTTTTTGTATAAAAAAACATTCTCAATATTACAAACTTGTTAGTTTTGAGCAAAGCGCTGATTTTACAAATTCCTTGGATGAAATAACATTTTCAATATTTCAGAATTATTCATTTCGAGTACAAAGCCGATTTTACGAATGTATTATATGAAAGAAAATTATTAATATTTCAATGTTATTAATTTGGAGTAAAACGCTGATTTCACAAGTTCCTTGTATGAAAGAATATTGCCAATATTACAAATTTATTTTTTAAGGAACGCCAGTTTTACAAATTTCTTGCATGAAAAAACATTTTAAATATTACAAAATTATTAATTTTGATTAAAACGCTGATTTTACAAATTCTTGTATGTTTCACGGCTTGTGACCGTTATATATACATAATATTTACATGTTTATAATAATAATCATTTCTCAATATCAATTATAATAAACATTCAGAACCTATAATTTATCATTACCATAAGAGTGGTCTTCGAATTTATTCCCTGAACAACACTTAGAGACTGCTGAAGTATCACGGCCTGTGATCGTCATATATACATAACATGTATAGAAAGACTGCGTTATTTATAAATTAATCTTTATGTCTTTTATTATTAATCAACATGATCAATTATTATCAATTATTATTGTTACAAACATTTACTATTTATATTGTGAATAATATTATAAATTCTATGTCAAATTCTAAGAAATATCAAGTTATACAAATGTGAATGCGCGGTCATTGACGTCACAAACCAATCAGAAGATCGCAGGCCCCACGAAGAAACACGCGAGGCCCATCTACTATGACCCAATTGGTGAAAAGGGCATAAGCATCATAATGTTATGTGGCGGCCGACAACCCCTCAAGAAAATGCATCGGAAACACCGGCACGTAGCCTCCCACCTATGCACTTTCCAAGATCTGGGTCAAGAATGCCATAAATTTTGTCAGAAAATGGTCCACGAAGGAACTATTTTTCCACCCTTGATCAGATTTCTGCCTATATATACCCACGTTTTTAAGGGTTAAGGCAAGTTTATTTCTACCGTCGAATCGCTGCCCAAAACTCTCCGGATCACCTGAAAGTTTATTTCTACCATCGAATCGCTGCCCCAAAATTCTCTGGAACGTATTCAAGTTTAATTTTGTCGTAAGAAAAACAGTGGACTTAGTGAAAAAGGTCACTCACTTATAAAAAAAACTTAGAATCAGTGAAATCAGCTTAAACCTTAATCCACAAGATCTAGAATTATTTATCTTTCAAACTAAAGTCAGCGACTCCTTAAAAATCCAGAAAAACCCTCCCAAGAAGTTCTCCAACGCCCCTTGTATGACTATGCAAAAGACATCAAGCCGATTCTCGAAGCCGCACAGTGGTATAAAACAGCTAAAAAGGCGGAAATAAGTCGAAATATGAAAGTCGTTATTGGTATATATTTACGTATTTTTTTCACACGTAAATATACAAGGCATCATAAACCAACCATATTTTTATCTTTCGTAACTCTAAAGTATCGTGAAATTCTCCTGAACATGACGTATCCATAGCAGCGTTACGCACTCTGAAGCAACTGTGACTTTGGGTTGTGAAGCCTATCGGTTTTACCTCATAAAAACCCCACAAAGAGCGAACATGTTATGTACCAAATTAAAGGGCACATTTCACTTCACAAAAGTGTTAAGACGAAAGTTGAATGTAGCCCACTGACTGCTGTTCCAAGACGCCCAAATATACACTACGAAATTCTTATGAAAGTCAACAAACGTGAACTTTGCATTGAGTTATAAAAAAATGCTTTGAATTGCGAAGGGTGAATCCTTGATAGTATAAGTCGTTATTGTATGTACATCAAGAGGCAGTCGACTTTTTTTGCTTATACGTGCTTCCAAGCGGTATGTATTGATAAATGTCGGGAATCGTGTTGTCCACCGCGCGCGCTCACCGCTTGAGCAGACAGGTACTGGCTGGCCGGAACAAGATTAGATGCAAGCCGTGTATGTAAACAAAGAGCCTCGTCAAGTGCATACTGTGCACACCTTGTAGCGACAAATTTTCAGAACAAGTGTGGTATAGGCAACGAGAATGGCAACTAACACAGTAGTTATAAGTAATGAGGTGTTGTTCAGAGTTTTGAGACCTGCAAATACGAACTGTTTTAAAGACGTTTCGGCACTTCAAGATTTCTTGGTTGAAAAGAAATACAATAAAGACGGATTGAAAGAGTTCGCACGTCGTTTCGTGAACTGTGTACAGTCGAAGTGGAAGAAGTACCGCAGGTATGTATTGGAAAAAATGAATAAAAATCGAGAGAAGAAAACTAGTAAAAATACCAAAATTGACATAAATTCATATAAATGCAGGGAAATTAAACGGATTGTCAGAATTCAATGCTGTTTTCTCCTCCTTCTTCATGAAAATCAATCTTGTTTACGTAAATGAACAGACTTTAGAACGAGATTGAACCAGTTCCGCATGAAATATAGAGTTAAACCGACAACCTATAAACATTTGAAAATTAATGTTCGAGTTTCTTATAATTTTCTCGTTTTTCTGACTAGGTCGGAAGAACGGTTTTTCAAGTATGAGGCTACTTGGCTGAGAGAAGAAGCAAATCTTCCAAAAGGTACAGCAAATGCAGCTAGAAGCGGTAGACCGAAAAGTGAGAACTTCTCCGACCTGGGAGACAGGGCAAAGAGGAAAAGGGTAGAAGGGTTGAATTCGCCTCTATCAGGCCCGGAGTTGACGTACGCGTCAAGCATGAAGCTGCGCTCTGAAGGTCACTTGAGAGCTGCAAAACATCTGAAAGGCATAGTTGACTCTTTTAACCAAAACGGTAAGTCGTATTATTTTTCCTTAAATTTTAAGATTCTCACGACATGTTACATAGTTATAATAGACTGTGGTACTTTTCTCTCACAGGAGATGAAGATGATTTACGTAAAAACCATGTGGCACGTGCTTCTGCAGAACACGCCACTGCTCTTCTGGCGGAGTGCGACCTGACGAAAGCTCAATATCAGAAAATTCGACTCTTTTGTAAAAACCACGGAGCAGATATTCTTCCGCCCTACAATGAATTGCTAGATGTGAAGAAAAGATGCTACCCTGCCGAGGAAACTGTAAAGGTAAACGAAAATAGTGTGTCTGTGACACTTCAAGGAATACTGGACATATCAGCAGCACGTCTCCTCCAACATCTGGAACCAGTTGTGTCCAGTTTGCCCGAAGATACACCTGTACACCTATGGTGCAAAGGAGGGTTTGACGGCAGCAGCATGCATAAAAACTACAAGCAGTGTAAAGAAGCGGAAGACGACACGACCCTCAGAAGTGAAAATACCATTTTACTCACTTCCGTAGCTCTTGTGCGCCTGACTGATAGTACTGGCCGCAATGTTCTTTGGCAGAGTGAAAGACCAAACTCAAGCTTTTCATGCCGTCCAGTAAAGATAGAGTATTTGAAGGAAACGCCTGAAAATATACTGAAAGAGTGGCAGGATCTCCGCAATCAAACTGATTCCCTGGTTGGCAAAACAGTTGCAGTTGGAGGCAGGGATGTGCAAGTATTGTACAAGTTGATTTGGTCGATGTTTGATGGCAAAATCAAAGCTCAGCTGACATCCTCTTCCTGTCAGTCATGTAATTTTTGCGGTGCAAAACCGAGTGCTTTAAACAATATCAAAGCGGCAGAGGAGAAACATATCAACCCCCAAGCACTTAAGTTTGGTTTATCCCCGTTGCACGCCTTGCTGCGATTTTTTTCTTTAGTTATGAGTCTAGGATGCAGGTTAGTGTTACCGAATCCCACATGGCAAGTCAGAGGACAGGAAAATCAGAAGTTAGTGGAGATGAAGAAGAAGGAAATTCAGTCTAAATTTAGGGAAAAGATGGGCCTTCTTGTAGATATTCCTCTGTCAGGTGGTGTGGGTAACACAACAGATGGTAATACTGCACGCAGGGCGTTTGATGACCCCGAGAAATTTGCCGAAATAACAGGAGTGTCCGTAGAACTAATCAGACGTTTTGCCACCATTTTATCTGTTTTAAGGTGCTCATTTGAAGTGGATGCTGCCTTGTTTAGGCAATACACCCGTACTACTGCCGAGCTGTACCTAACCCTCTATGGAAGTTGGTATTACCTCCCCAGCTCTGTACATGAGGTGTTACTTCATGGGTGGCAGTTTATGGAGAACACCCCTATTCCTTCAGGTCTCTTGTCGGAGGAAGCTCAGGAGAGCCGAACCAAGTTCGTAAGGGCATACCGCCTCCACCATACAAGAAAATTGTCCCACACAACAGTGATGGATGATTTATTTAACAGGCTTTTGTTAACATCTGACCCTGTAATTGTGGGTTTATTTTCCCCCTTCATTTCCAAGAAGAAGAAACCTTTATCTCAAGAAATCATCAAAATGCTAAAATCCCCTAATTCGTACCCTCTTATTGCAACCTTCTGTGATGCATCTGACTCAGACTGAAAGAAGTGACGATAAATGCTTTAATAAATATAAAATTTTATGTTTTTATTTTTATTTCTAAGTATTCTTTGTTTATATATTTTACACACTGCACTGCAGTGTTTTTCCCGTGATATGTAGTATCAAAAGAAATATTTTCTTTTATTTTCTACAAAGTTCAAATGTGTGCGTTTTCTTCGCGCCATGTTAGTACAAATAAGAAATAAATGGTACAATTCAGTTAATACGAAAAGTTAATTGTTACTTTATTTTATCAATAATTTCTCTTTTCCCATTGTAAGGGATCATACTACAATTAACGGTAAATTCTGATTCCTCCCACATAAAAACCCATTTGTTTGACAATTTATGATGTTTCCATTTATTTTTTTAAATTTGAATACGCTACTGCATAAGGGAGGAAACCTTTGCTACTGGCAATAATAAATTTGGATTTTTTACCCATAAAAACCCACGGGTATAAAACATTTTTTTTCAAAGAAACATGTTTAGTATTTTTTTGCTACGCCACTGCCTTATGACGGTAACCTACGCCACTGACATTGCAAAATTCGGATTCCCCATATCTCAAAACCCCTAGATAACAAAATTGATCGAAAAATCTTGCTTCTGAGAATTATTTCCGCTTTTTCACCGGTTTCGGACCACTGTGAGCCGTATCCTTCGCCAGCCACTAAACTTCTGAAAGGGAGTCGATCTACAAAAGAAGGACTGACCACCTTTTAACCTACAAATAAAAGATCATAAAGGTTCCAAGCGATAAATCTACTGAAATTTTCGGTAAGTTTTTATTTACTATTGCCATCCCTTATTTTTTTTTACTTATTTAAAAAATCTCGTCTCTTAAGTCTTTTCCTTTTTTAAAGGGGTGGATACGAAGACGAGGTTTGGCTGAAATTCTCCAAGTTTTCATGTTGTGCAAATCAACTTAAAATCATTAAATGAAACACTCAAACAATATTCGCAACTCACACATTTGTAGAATTTACGTTAATAAATTATCATTTTAAATCTTAAATTTGATTATCTCAACCTTTCGTCTTTGCTTGTTACTCAATCCATGTTTTCTATTTTTTACCAAATTTAGCATGTACGAAAAACATTTTCAATATTACAAGGTTAATTATTTTCAGTAAGACGTTGCTTTTACATTAATACATTAATTAATTGGATTATGTGCTTGTTAAATAAAACCCTAAATCTCTGAGGCTCTCTGATGCTGAACCCAGGATTCCTCATTGAAATCATTAATGAACTCTCAGTCATCGCTGGCTACCCTGGAGACTCTCCTCCGTTATCTGAAGAAATCTAGCTTACACATATCTCTTCCAGAAGGGATAATCGTTACAATTTCCAACAATCCAAGTGACAACCCATATCTAGAACTATTGCCCTCTCTGCGAAGATCACTGAGCCGAAGATTTCACAATCAAATCTTGGATATTCTCGAGGCACTAGAGTACAAGAGTCGAAATCAAGAAATTGAGTATGTTCCAATTTGTTCTAAAATAATTCAATTTTCTTCTCTCTTTTCCTTACCAAATAATTTCTCATATTCTTTACCCCTTTCAAAAAGCTGCTTAATCCTGGGAGAAAACACAAACTTGGAAACCTCATCTTAAATACAGACTTCGGGACTAAATACAACGACTACACTAAATGTAAATTCAAGGAAAATAAATGTATTAAACTTAGATAATAATTATATTATTTAATCACCTCTCTCTCTGTTTATCCTCAAATCCCGCTTCGGAAAATTCGATATAGTTGGGTTATCCTAACTATACCGATGAACGTCGAGCAAAAATGAGGAATCTGTTTAATATGATTAGGTAAGTGATATCATTAAATTATCCAGACATCACAAAGGATTAGAAAAAAGTCGGCAAGTCTTCCTCCAGCTTCTTGTGCTAAACTCTCAGTAAACAATCAATTCTAATTGTAATTATTTATAATAAATTGTTTAAACAAATCTATAACTTATTTATTGGCTACTCTTTCCTCATCACTGTGCGAGATTTCGATCTCAACTAAAATGAGGATCTTAATTAAAAAGGAAAGTATTTTGCGTTTTCTAAGACGTAACACAAGTTATAAGATTTTAGAAAATGAGAGTATTTCTGAAATATGAGAAAAGAAAGATTAAGAGTCAAATAGTGGATCAAACAGTGGTTGAGACTGAAGTAGATTGAGTTAGGTACTAGCAGCTTCGTCTAATTTGGGTAACCAGTCTATTGTTGTTTTTTGGTATTTGGTAGCATTTTTATCTTCCATAGCTATTGTTTCTAAAAGGGTTTCTGAAAGGTTTGGTATTTGTTGCATGAATAGCTTCTGAAAGAGATAAATATTTCCTTCTTGCCAGGGAATTGAAGATTCTTGTATTTTATTGCTATTTCGAATTATTCGAGATATTGGGTTTTTGTTTGTTCTAAGTGTTCCGTGAGTAATACAACCCAGACGATCTAAAAATCTTTTATCGATTTTTGTTAATTAATGCAAATTACATTTATTTTTTCCTGGAATATTCGTGTAATAGTCAGCTAGAAGGTATTTGGGGTCGTATATTCCTGCAATTCCAACATATGATAAAAATTAAATTTTTTAGAAAAAACTCGAAATTCTAAAATTGGCTCAAAGAAAATTCCTGGCGAATGGGATATTGGGATATTGGGGTTTGAATTGTAGATTGTAGTAGCCCTATTCGAAAAATGAGGAATGTTACTAGAGAAATTCCAATTAGAAGCAGGTGACTCACTTTGCTTCTCGAACGGCTGAAACAAGAAGAAAATAAAATATCAGCGTGATTTACATGAAATTTTACATGATTACAGTTTTGTTATCCTGGTCGCTCTTGTGAATTGTTGTGAATTGAGCTTCCGGTAGTCCACATCGCAATGGGAAATTTTTCACTGACATAAAATGATTTAACATTCTGAAGAAAGTGTGCTTTCTTTTTGTATATCTTGAGGCGCGTGGAACTTTATTTAGTTTTGAAAATTCAAATTATTTTAAAGGAGATTTTATGATGTTGAAGAGGGTTATCTTTATGCATATAGAAAAACATTTCACCAGGAAGATCGATGCGTATTAAAAGTTAATAAACTTATTGTCCATCCAGATTAAGGGACCAGGCTAGCAATATTCTGATCCGGTATACAGAATCTTACTAATGTTTTGATTTGGGTTTAAGCTTTGCATAGTGATGCATGTCGATGATTTTTAAATTTTTCAAAGATCTCGTCAGACTGAATTTAAACCTTGAACACCATACTCAACACATCGAGACGAGATGATCGAGACGAGTCGAGATGATCGTCTCGTCTCGATCGACTTTTTTCGTTGCAAATTCTAGATCTCCATTACATTTCAGTTCCATCTAATTATGTTTTAAGCAAATCTCGATTTTGTCAAAAAATGATCGACATGCATCATTAGTTTTGTAGTATTTTTGAAGAAATTGAGTTTTGCTGCAGAATTTTTGCGTATTGAGCTTTGAGATTTTCTTGCTGTTCTGAGTGGCTGCGTATAGCCTGGTGCTCGACATACCGATTTAAGAGTTTGCTTTTGAATATCAGGATCCAGCAGATGCAGCACTGAAGGTAGTTGGTGATTTTATTTATTTAAATAAAGTAACATTCTCACAACCTATCAAATCCAAATCCAAAGAAAGTATTTCTGATGTGAGAAATTAAATAATATTAAATTGGCGATTAAGTCTCTACATTCGATAAGAAAAACTTTAAATATACGAACAACTAGCATAGCCGAAACATCTCAGGTTAATAATATTTAGTGGGAAGATACTTTAACCACACTTATTAACACCTTTTTAGAATCAGCAATAAAAATAATAGTATGCGCCGGTATCATTCAATATGCAACTAAAGAGCAACAAAATCAATTAATAGAAGAAGTCCATTCTGCAGCAATAGGTGGTCATAAATGCGTGACTAAAACTTATAACAGGATCTGCCAAAATAATGATTGGCCTAATATAAAAATTGATGTACAAAAGTACATTCAAACTTGCCTCAGATGTCAATTAAAGAAACTCGTTCGAGTGAAAACTAAAGAGCCTATGTTCATCACAGATACTCGAGGTAAAGGATTTGAGAAAATCTCGATGGACATGGTCGGTCCACTTCCGATAACTAAAAATTAAAATAAGTACATCTTAACAATCTAGGATAATGTCACAAAATATTCTTTTGCATTCGCTCTTCCTAATCCACTTGCAAGTACGATCGCTGATGCTCTTGTAAAAACATTTGTATGTATTTTTGGATCGCTGAAATCAGTTCTTACAGATCAGGAAAAAAATATCTCAGTAATCTTTTCAGAAGATTGGCAAATAGATTTACAATTAGATAATTGAAAACAACCGCCTTGCACCTACAATCAATCGGTTCCTTAGAAAGATCGCATCACGTACTGGCTGAATATTTGAATCAATTTGGTGATAAAAATGCTGAATGGGATGATTGGCTTGGCAAGCCACTTCTTCATATAACACTTACATTCATGAGAGAATACGCTGTACCCCATATGAATTAGTTTTTTGGTAAACTAGCAAGATTACCATCAAGTGAACCTCACTCAGAAAGCGAAAAATTATAAACATACGATGATTATTATTCAACTAAATTGATAATACGTCGACATAAAATTCGCGAAATTGTTAGAGACAATTTATTCGAAGCCAAACGAAAATAAAAAAAGTACTATGATAGGAACATGAACCCACCAAAATTTTCATATGGATGATGAAGCCTTTTTACTAAGTGGACCCAAGCCCAAAAAGTCAGGGACCACTATGTCTGACCTTATAAAGTTTTAGGAATACTTGGAAAAGGAAACGTCAAATTGATCACAATATGATTCCCATGGAAAAACCTATGGTTTTAAATACATTAGCTCACGGCGTAATGGGAAAATCAACTTTACATCATAGACTATCGTTAATGAACCTTCTAGATGAAAAAACAATGAGAAAAATAAAAAATATTTACAGAAAACAAAGGAGAACCACCCATAAACTACCAATATGAGGTGAAAAAAGATTTCAATCATGCCCTCTATTTTAAAATCACAGTAAAGTACAATGAGGATAGAATAATTAAAGAAGGTTATGACCCTGAATGAACTAAACAAGTGCGCAAGCCTTGTAGAAATTTCACCAGAAATAAACTTTAGCGTTACTGATAATTCCTATCCAACTGTCGATATTAGAAAAGAATTACAAAATTTTTGCCAAAAAAAAATGAAGTATCGCAACCACATTTCATAATTTTTAAAATAAAAATATCTCCAAAATCCTCAACATTCATTGCCATTTGCGAAATTGATAATAAAAAAGAAAATCGTTCAGGAAATATATCACATCACGTTAATGAACATCATAGATGAAAAAACAGTAGAAAAAATAAAAAATGTTTACGGAAAACAAAGGAGAATCACCCATAAACTAACATTATAAGGTGAAAAATATTTCAAGCATGCCCTCTATTTTGAAATCACAGTAAACTACAATGAGGATAGAATAATTAAAGTAGGTTATGACCCTGAAAGAACTAAACAACAAGTAGCGCAAGCCTTGCTAGAAATTTTACCGAAAATAGACTCTATTATTACTGATAATATCTATCCAACGGTCGATATCAGAAAAGAATTACAAAAATTTTGTAAAAAAAAATGAAGTATCAGAACCGCATTTCATAATTTAAGAAAAAAAATATCTTCAAAATCTTCAACTTTCATTGCCATTTGCGAAATTGATAGCAAAAATGAAAATCGAACAAGAAATATATCACATCAGGCCAAATTTCAAGCGTCTAGTAACATGTTACATACATCGATTACAGATAACACAATCTCTTTTAAATTTCAACAAATGCGTTTCAAAGACGAAGATGAAAAACAGGAATGTGATTTAGCACAAGCTATCATTAACTCTTGCAATACATCTTTCAAGACAAACATAAATAAACTCAATAAAATCAGAACAATTCCAGCTATAAATCTTTCTCCCAGAAACAGAATCGTTCACAGTTTACATACATAAATGATTATAATTTTTGTATTCTCACATAGAAAGATTTTATTCGTGACATTAAAATATAGTATATCGAAACGATTATTCATAGACATTCACTATGCAGAGGTATTAGTACTGATTACTGTGTCCGAATTAAAAAATAATCAATGCCGAATCAAAAACCTGAAGATTTAGGAAATATCCGAAAAACAATTACCAGAAATTTTGCTAAAAAAAATCCTCAATTAGCTAAAAAAGTAGAATTAAATAAGAATGGGCGTGAGAGTGATAGGAAAAATAAAATTAACATTGATAAGGAATTAGATAAACTAGATTGGGAATAAGACAGTGATACTTTAGAAAACAGTATTGTGGACTGTTCTGCATTCATTGATCCTCGAAATAATACTTTGATCAACACAAATGTAAGTTTAATTAGAGGTTCTTCAGATCAAAACAAAACCTTAACTACTGATGACGTAATCGAATCAGTATTAAGTGAGCACGATAGTGACGAGGTAGCAAGCGACGAAGACTCGTATCACGTGTGTGCCATTGTGACAGTGTTGTGCACTGGGAAACCCGAATCTGGGATTTCCCATCCTGGAATACTTCGAGCCAATTCCTTCCTGAATTGGACCTCCTATTGTTTTCATCAACATCATTCACATCAAGGTGCACAACCCCTTCTTCCACACCACTACACGGAGACCATCTAGATTTCATTTGATTCTTCAATCGAATCAATAACCGGTAAGTCCAAATTTCAATTACTCTGATTTCATTATCTAACTCCTTTGGGCCATAATATATGAGTCTCCTTTATTTTAAAGATCCTGGCCAAGGATTAGAGAGTCTACAAGTCAACCTTCAGTTGCTTGTGCTAAACCCTTGATAAGCAATACATTTCAATTGTAATTATTTATAATAAATTGTTCAAGCGAACGTAATTAAAAAGGCAAATATTTTACGTTTTCTATGACGTAACATACAACCTTTTTACTGTGCATCGGCCGGGAAACCAAACGAAAGAGAGCCAATATATAATTTGTTTTAATACGTTTATTTTATACACATTTTCAAGCACAAAGAACTTGAACGAAGACAGGTTACTTATATTATTCACATTTTATATATTATTGCTGTGAAATATGTCCGTATATAAGTATAATCAATGCCGAATGAAAAACCTATAGATTTAGGGAATATTCAAAAAACCATGACAAAAAATCTTGCCAAACAAAACCCTCAATTAGCTAAGCAAGTAGAATTATATAAGAACGGGCTTGAGAGTGATAGGAAAAATAAAATCAATATTGATAAAGAATTAGAAAAACTAAATTTGGAATTTGGTAGTAATAATTGAGAAAACAGTAATTTTGACTGTTCTGCATTTATTGATCCCGGAAATACTACCTTAATCAATACAAATTCGAGTTTAATTAGTGGTTCTATAGATCAAAATAAAACTTTAACTATTGATGACGTGATCGATTATCAGACTAATGTAAATCATTATTAAGTTCAACACTTTCTCAGCTAATTATTAAAAAAAAAGAAAAAGAAAACTCATTTCCTGATTTGAATCGCGAATCAATAATCGGAAAGCGACCAACTGCCGACGGACACAATAACGTACTCACAGGCGCCTACATTATCGGCTCCTCACGCATACATTGAAACGCAGAACACTACATCGAACATCACCCGATATCTTGACTCAAATACAGGAACACAACTTCAATGGAGCACTATTACGATGAACCTACCCACATCCCAAGAAATCCAAGGAAATTTACCAGATATAACTCCATGGGCATTCTAAATCACGTAGAAATTCTCAAGAATCTCACTATAAAATATGGATTACCATTGCCACAAATACTAACCTATCCAGATCAACATTCGCGATCCACTTCAGAACACCTTGTAATTCAAAGCGGAAAAATAAAAGAATTAGCCAAAAATAAAGCAGCATTAGGGCTTCTTAAATTATTGATACAATATTACGATCTTTGTGATAAAGATGACATAGGATCATATCAGAAAAGAATCAGGGAGAAAGATCAAGTAGTTCAAATTGATCCCAGACCCAAATTGGTTCAATATCATTTTTCTTCTCACAGAATCTAAAAAGAGATCTGACATTTGCAATGAGAGTAGTCACAAAATTGATACCAAATCAATAACTTATTTTCTTCAAGAAATTTCGTCAATTTCTATGCAAACATATAATATTTACAGTGCTTCAAAAAAATAAAAATAAAAAAAAGATCCATTTTTACAAAAAGTTCTAAACACATTTGAAAATTTAGAGAAAAATCAAGATGCTTCTCTTTATTTAGTCGGAGATAATTTATTTCTTATACCTAATTTAATCTTTTCAAAAATTATAAATCTTTCTAGAGTCATCTCAAGGGTTGAAGACTTTAACAAATGTGTTGATCATGACGCCGAGTTGAATGACTCTGCTTTCGAAAATATAACAAAATATCTAGAAGAGACTCTATTATTTTTTCTACTATTTCCCGACCTAGACACCTAGACTCAGTTTTACCACCCTCCCGGCAAAAAATCCATCCTTGACCCACAACACGTATTCGGATTTTTCTTATAGTCCTCAATACATTTTTTTTCTTTTTACCTTTTTATTCAAATTAATATCACTCATAGAAGCAAACTATGTTTTTATCTGTCTTTATACTATTAGAAGGATGGTTCTTGCAAAATAATCAATTTTGTCAATGTAAACATTATTTTTCTAATAGGAAGCTTTATAATTCTTCTCCTTTTTTATGAGTAGATATTAAGTTATATTATGTAAATCCAATTTTACAGTTTTAATAATTAACCGCGTAAATACATTCATTCGTATCTCTTTTATGATGTCGACGTAAGATCGGAGGATCCTTTTTAAATTGTGTAGAATAATTATTCCGAAAGAGGATTCGGATGCTGATAATGAAATTCTTGAAAACAATGATTGAATATACAGAGTTCTTATATTTTTAATTTTTTATCATTATTGTTACGATTTGACGTGCAATTGTATTTAAAGAAGTACATTTCGAGAAATTTCTGTACGTAAGTACTATGATTACAATCACAATTAAAATTGTCTTTTTAACTTGTTTTCTTTTTCAAGTACATTTCAGTACAGTTGCACGATTTGTATATTTTTGTAAATACACCAGTTATGTTCATATGTATCTCTTTCTCTCTTATTTTCTTTTTTTTCAGCGAAAATATTTGTACGCGTTTTAGATATTTTTAATATGTTTGTGAAAAGATGCCAATTAATAGTAACAAAACATTAAAAAATTCGAAATTAGCGCCAAAATTTTGTCAGTTATGGCCCAGCGTAACACTGTCATCGAAAATATAAATTCTTGAATACGTTTTTGTGAATATAAACACAATTTTATTGTGGCAACGCCGCATATGTAATTGAATCTTACCTTAAAATTTACTACGAAAATTCAAAAAGTTTTGCTAATTACTGGTTAAATAAACACCATATATTATATAATATCAGACAATTTAATTCCCAATGCCATGTTATCTACAAATCAAAATATTGCTGTTTCTCTTTTACAGATAACGCGACAATGGAAAGAAACCTCGAAAAATCTTCAGAAGTACAAACCCTTAACGAAATAAGTGTCCAATACAATTTTTCGAAACCTATTTTTATTGTCAAGACACTAGGTCATAACGCCGAATTGCCACCATTTGAGGCTAAATGCATAATGCATAAAAATAATGTAAAATATCTATATGAAGGTGAGCCTGCTTCTACAAAAAAGGCTGCAAGGCAAAATGCCGCTCGCCATATGTTAAAAGCGTTAGCAGAAAAATTTATGTTTTGCGAAGAAAATTATACTGAATTTAGAATCAATGCTCACGAAAATGTAAATGTGCACATAATTTCAGACGCACAAGTTAGTACAATAGTACAAATAAAATAAAACTTTATAAATGGTTAAACGCATGCGAAAGATGTTATGAGAGAGGACATGTAGCTCCGCCTTGTTTCCGTCCACGTAGAAACTATAAATACAATATTTAGTCCCTGATTTCAAAACATATTTAATATGTGTGTATACTTATGTTATTTTCACGAACATAAACTTACATATAAGACATAATTGTGTCTATTGCTTTAATCTGGTGTTTTGGGTGATTCAAACCAATCTATTTAGATTATTACCATTTTAAAAATGACGGATAAAGGTAAAAGTGAGAGGTTGGTTTTTGGTTGACTTTTTCTTCTTTTCTCCCTCTTTTTCCAATTGGTTATTTTTGTCTCTAAAAAGCCGAAAAGTGAGGCAGCTTAGAGGTCTACTGTTTAATTTTGAATCTTTTTCATGCTCAAGTTGCAGGAAATTATTCATGATAAAATGGATTTCTCTTCGCTCCATGTGGGACTGTAAAGCCCCACTTAAATGCTTCACCCCGCGTTCGACTTAGGGGGGAGGTGTCACGTCCCGTGACTTATATATATATATATGTTAATATATTTATTTATATGTTTGCATGCTCATACTAATAAATACTTAATAAATATAGAGCGAATATTGTGCACTGTGTAGTGCAGTAGTAAGAACATTGTAATTCGTAGCGTACACTATCTAGCCATAGACGCATAGAGTATAGAGCCCGAAAGCACGTGGAAACTGGAGGACATACCTATAGATATACTGAAAACATTACAAGCCGTATAGTATATATATATGATATATATATAGATAGACTATATATAGATGATGGCAATTTCAGTACAAGGAGGAACATCAACATGCAAGTTCCTCTTAAGCCCCAAGATCTGGCTGAAATGGATGCCTCCCTTTGTGGAGATATCTCGCAAGAGTCCGACCTCTGGACCATCAATTGCTCAGTTTATGGTGCTGCGAGAGCTTTGGCTGATTCAAATCGAAGGCTCAAACCGACGATGGATCAAAAGACAAGAAGACGCTTGCATCAACTGAACAAGAAAATTGGATGGGCAAGACAGAATGCGTCCCGTGTTCAATGTGTGATTGACTACATAACATCTGGTAGACCGTTCACGGAAAGGGTTCGAAAGTTCGCCCAAGAACTAAGGACCTTGAATCACACACTAAACAAGTCAAAGCTGCTGACAATCAAGCAACATATTGTTGACAAAATAAGGCTGTTATCTGACGCAAGGAGGAGGATACAGAAGAGGGAGAGATGGATCAGAGAGAATCAACAGTTTCTCGCTGACCCATCGCGCCTCTTCAGTGATCCCCCTGTTTTTGTAAAAAATCCTCCCAAGCCCAAGGAGGTAGAGACTTTTTGGAGAGAGGTGTACAAGATCCCGAAAACACTAGAGTTGAAGGAAGATACTGACAATATCATCCGCTTCAAGGAGTTTTGCGACAGCCTCATAAAATCTGAGGAGGAGTGCCCATCAGTCACTGCCGAAGAGGTGAAAAAAGCACTTAGAGGCACGAAGAACTTTTCCGGTGCTGGACCAGATTGTATCAAGAACTTTTGGTGGAAGAAGTTTACTTCTACACACCAACATTTGGCCCGCATATTCACCTCATATTTAAAGTCGGAGATGCCCATTCCGCAGTGGCTAGTGTTAGGACGCACTATACTCCTACCGAAAAAAGGCGACTTGTCCAAACCAGAGAATTACAGGCCAATAACTTGTTTGAACACACTGTATAAGATTTTTACAGCTATCCTAAACAACAGGATTGTTCGACGAATTGAGCCTGTATGGCGAGAGATGTACGAACAACGTGGCTCGAAAAAAGGTGTAGCAGGCTGTCGAGAGAACCTGCTGATTGACAGGTGTGTCTGTAAAGACGCTACAGTCCATCAGCGCGTCCTGTCAATGGCCTGGATTGACTACCGGAAAGCTTTTGATTCAACCTCTCATAGACTTATCATCTGTCTGTTGGAAAGCTTGAAGGTACATCCACACATAGTGAGATGCATAGAGAGATTGATGCCTCTTTGGAAAACTAGATTTACCATCTCATCTAGGAATTATCGTCTGACGACGAACAACGTCACCTTCCAGAGGGGCGTCTTTCAAGGGGATAGTATGAGCCCTTTGCTTTTTTGCATCACACTTTTGCCTCTATCTCTTGCACTACGAAATTCTCCTGGATACCTCTGTGGCGACACTAATCAGCGTGAGCATAAGGTCACTCATGTATTCTATATGGATGACCTGAAGATCTATGCCGCTGGTAAAAGCAGACTTCAAACTGCTTTAAATATCGTCAAGAACTACACAGGAGAGATTGGGATGGACTTTGGTTTGGACAAGTGTGCCAAAATTCATTTGAAGAAAGGAAAGATTACTGGCGTTCCCAAGGACCCTGAGCTTGTGGATATAAGTGTTATTAGACATCTTAACACTGGAGAGACCTATACATACCTGGGCGTGCCTCAAAGCCGCATTCAGGACGTAACATCAGTGAAGGAGTCTCTCCGAAGCAGATACAAGCATCTTCTTCGACAGATTTGGTCTTCCAATCTGTCGGCGTTGAACAAGGTATCTGCGACTAACATGCTTGCCGTCCCGGTTCTACTCTACTCGTTTGGGGTGGTTCAATGGACGAAGAACGAGCTTAAGGCCCTTGATGTCACCACGCGTAAGATCATGCATATGCATAAAAGCTTGCATATCAATTCGTCAGTTCCGCGATTATACATTTCACGCCAGCAAGGCGGACGCGGACTTCTGAATCTCCAGTGTCTTCATAACCGAATTGTTTTGAGTACAGCTTACATCGTTGCGAATGGCAGAGATCCTCTCCTAAAGATGGTCAGAAACCACGAGATGATTGGCGAAGGGGCGTTCCTTTACAAAGCCGCGGAGCAAGCTGCCGAGACCCTTGGCCTGAATTTTAACATCAGAAGTGAGGAAAGTGCATTACTCCATCTAGATGCTTCACGTCTAAAAGCCGAAGTAAAGAAAGCAGAGGTTGGAAAATTTCACCAAGAGCTACTCGACAAGCAAATGCACGGAAACTTTCACAGAAATGTAGAAAAACAGTCCTTGTCGAAGGAGCAAACTTTTGCTTTCCTCAAATCATCAGGGCTCAATTCAGGTACAGAGGGCTTTATTTTCGCATGCCAAGACGGTGTAATCTCCACCTTAGCATACCGCGCCCGCATTTTATGTCAAGAAGTTCCCAGTGATAGGTGCAGAGCGTGTCATGCACACGCTGAGTACCTAGAACATATACTATCGGGGTGTCCGACCCACGCAGGAACAACGTATATCTATAGACATAATGCGGCCCTAAGAGTACTTTATTACCACCTTTGTCGCTCTTACGGTGTTGGTCGCGACCCTGCCCTGCCGAACGCTCCAAGGGATATAGAGTCAATTGTCCGAAACGAGAAGTGCCAGATTTTCTGGAACTACGATTTTCGGGCAGCAGTCTCCGTTGCGCACTCGAGGCCTGACATTGTTCTCCAAGACTTCGA
>CAKNXH010057135.1:59767-108301 GCA_932178445.1 Andricus quercusramuli
ACAGAATCGTCGCAGCATGCAGGAACGTCGCCGTAGGTCTTATAAAAACTCAATGGACCAACATGGGTCAGTCAGAAATAATAAGTTACAGTTCCGCTCAACTCTTCCCTATTTCCTACGGTTTTCTCCGATTCGACTGTCCAATGTCTAGTGTATCAAACCAGTATCCCTCGCGTGTTAGTCTGTGTGTCCTTGTGACAGCGTTGTGCACTGGGAAACCCAAATCTAGGATTTCCCATACTGGAATACTTCGAGCCTATTCCATCCTGAATTGGACATCCTATTGTTTTCATCAACATCATTCACATCAAGGTGCACAACCCCTTCTTCCACACCACTACACGGAGACCATCTAGATTTCATTTGATTCTTCAATCGAATCAATAACCGGTAAGTCCTAATTTCAATGACTCTAATTTCATTATCTAACTCCTTTGGGCCATAATATATGAGTCTCCTTTATTTTAAAGGTCCTGGCCAAGGATTAGAGAAACTACAAGTCTTCCTTCAGTTTCTTATGCTAAGCCCTTGATAAGCAATACATTTCAATTGTGATTATTTATAATAAACTGTTCAAACGAATCCATATTTATTTATTGGCTACTCTTTCCTCTTCCCTGTGCGAGATCTTTGATCTTAACTAAAACGAGGAACCTAATTAAAAAGGCAAGTATTTTACGTTTTCTATAACGTAACATACAACCTTTTTATGGTGCATCGGCCGGGAAACCAAACGAAAGAGAGCCAATATATAATTTGTTTCAATAAGATTATTTTATACACATTGTTAAGCACAAAGAACTTGAACGAAAACAGGTAACTTACAACATTTACATTTTATATATTTTATTGCTGTAAAATATGTCCGTATATAAGTATAATCAATGCCGAATGAAAAACCTGTAGATTTAGGGAATATTCAAAAAACCATTACAAGGAATCTTGCCAAACAAAACCATCAATTAGCTAAGTAAGTAGAATTAAATAAGAACGGGCTTGAGAGTGATAGGAAAAATGAAATAAATATTGATAAAGAATTAGGAAAACTAGATTTGGAATTTGGTAGAAATAATTCAGAAAACAGTAATTTTGACTGTTCTGCATTTATTGATCCCGGAAATACCACCTTAATCAATACAAATTCGAGTTTAATTAGTGGTTCTATAGATCAAAATAAAACTTTAACTATTGATGACGTGATCGATTATCAGACTATTGTAAAATCATTATTAAGTTCAACACTTTCTCAACTAATTAGTAAAGGAAAAACAAAAGAAAACTCATTTCCTGATTATAATCGGGAATCAATAACCGGAAAGCGACCACCTGCCGATGGACACAATAACGTAGACTCACAGTCACCTACAGCATCGGATCCTCACGCATACATAGAAACGCAGAACACTACATCGAACATCACCCGACATCTTGACTCAAATACAGGAACACGACTTCAATTGAGCACTATTACGAAGAACCTACCCACATCCCAAGAAATTCAAGGAAATTTACCAGATATAACTCCATGGGCATTCTAAATCACGTAGAAATTCTCGAGAATTTCACTATCAAATATGGATTACCATTGCCACAAATAATAACCTACCAAGATCAACATTCGCGATCGCATTCGTTCTTTCTCGCTCAAGCCTCCACTTCAGAACACCTTGTAATTCAAAGCGGAAATATAAAACAATTAGCCCAAAATAAAGTAGCATTAGGGCTTCTTAAATTATTGATGCAATATTACGATCTTTGTGATAAAGATGACATAGAAGCATATCAGAAAAGAATCAAGACTTAACTCTTCTCTATTTCCTACGGTTTTCTCCGACTCAGCTGTCCAGTGTCTAGTGTCTCAAACCGGTATCCCTCGGGTGTTAGTGCGTGTGCCCTTGTGACACTGTTGTGCACTGGGAAACCCGAATTTGGGATTTCCCATCCAGGAATACTTCGAGCCAATTCCATCCTGAATTGGACCCCCTATTGTTTTTATCAACATCATTCAAAGCAAGGTGCACAACCCCTTCTTCCACACCACTACACGGAGACCATCTAGATTTCATTTGATTCTTCAATCGAATCAATAACCGGTAAGTCCTAATTTCAATTACTCTAATTTCATTATCTAACCCCTTTGGTCCATAATATATGAGTCTCCCTTATTTTAAAGGTTCTGGCCAAGGATTAGAGAGTCTATAAGTCTTCCTTCAGTTTCTTGTGCTAAACCCTTGATAAGTAATACATTTCAATTGTAATTATTTATGATAAATTGTTCAAACGAATCCATATTTATTTATTGTCTACTCTTTCCTCTTCCCTGTGCGAGATCTTCGATCTCAACTAAAACAAGGAACCTAAGTAAAAAGGCAAGTATTTTACGTTTTCTATACGTAACACTCGACAAAACAGAAAAAAATGACACTGCCAACCAATCAACAAGTTTCTGTCCACGACGCGCTCGAAATAATCCCTATTTTTGACGGGAGTAAGATGCCTTCATCCCATTTTATAAAGAGATTTACAGATACAAAAGCCATAATTCCTACACAGGCGCATGAGAATCTTGCGAGATTAGTCAGAAGTAAATTGACCGGAGAAGCCTCAAAATGCATATTCGGAAACACACTTCGAACCTTAGATGAATTGATAGAAAAATTAGAAGAGGTTTATGCCCCCGCGCAAAGTGTATACCAGCTGCAAGAAGAACTAGCGAATATATCCATGTGGGATGAGGAAAATGTGATATCCTACGCTGCGCGAATAAAAGAATTAGCGAATAGGATCGAAGACACGCACGAATTAGACAATGATGGTGCCACAGATTACACATTCAAAGCAAATTTGGAAGATGATGTGATTAAATGTTTTAAAATGAGGTTACGTTCAGAAATAGAGATAAGATTAAAAGATAACGTAGATAAAACTTTTAAAACTCTTATCAATGAGGCTCTCGAAATTGAAAGAAAATTGAACTTTTTTCAGAATTGCGAAAGAATAAGTTAATTAAATCTTCAGAAGAAGAATCAGAACCGCGAATTATTACAAAAAATAATAAATTCAATGTTGCTCAGGACACTAAAATAGCGTGTTCAATTTGTGGAATACCAGGACATGCGATCGAAAAGTGTTACCACGTCAAGAACTTTCGAACAAACAATTTTTGCCGACAATCGTGTTAATTCAAGTTCAATCCAAAACCAATTTTTACCAAATAAACCCCAAGGGAATTTTAATAATTAAAATAAATGGAATTCTACACAAAATCCAAACTTTGGACCTCCAACAAAAGCAGAATTTTGGATATCGACAAAATCAAAATTTCAGTAACCGACAAATTCAAAACTTTGGATACCGACAACATTCCTACAAAATACAAAATCCTACCCAAGGAACCAAAATTATTTGTAATTTTTGTAATTACCCTACTCACATTGCTAAGGGTTGTTATAAAAAGAGTAGATATCTACAAAATCGAAACGGACAACAAAGCCCTCAAAATTATACACAGAACCAGGAAAGCTCCAACGCTATTCCCCAATGTGTGCTGGGAGGAAGGCGCCAACCCATTAACTAAAGCACCTATAGAAATTGTAAATATGGAAAATGATATCAAAATTCATCTCGTTATTGCCCGAACCAACTGAATATAACAACCGCGTTTTTATTAGAGGTAGAAGGATGTGATATACCTGCAGTCAAATTAAATATCGAGTTGGTAAACATACAATTAATGCAAATAACCGATTATAGCAATACAAAAGTCATACAATGTAAAGTAGAAGTAAAACGGGAAGTAACATATTGTGGAATGCATTCTCATGTAGCGTCAGTAGCTGATGGGTACAAAGAATATATACACGAAGTATCACAAGAACAATGTAACTTGATGCATAAAACGGGAGTATTAACAGTACGAGACAGAAAGCAAATTTTCGATTTAAGTTCAAACAACTCTTTTTCGCACACCCTAATGATAGCAGGTACTACTACTAATTGGGAAAAATGTTCGGGTACTACATTCTCAGACCGTTTCGGCACTTGGGATTACGTTATTGTCGAAGCAACTTATAAAATTTTTATTACGGGATTAGTATGCTACTATTAATTTAAATGAAGATAAGATTCACTTAAGTTCAGATGTAGTATGTACAGTCTGAGACACCACTAGGGTCGGTGTGGAAGAAGGTCAAACCTTTTGGCACCCATTACCGACTGAAACATGCAATTTCAAAAAATTCTAATTATTATACTCCGGTTTAGCAAATAAAACTTACGGCAACACTACAAGGAACGAAATTTTATATTCTCTAGTAACAGATGATATATAACATTTGAATTGGCATACAAGTCATTGATGCCTGTATGCAAGATCTTGCTAATGAGAACTGAACACCCAAAGCTATTAGTATATGAAAATAATCTAGGCTTATCTGTTTTCGAGAATAAAAAAATCGCAGTAAAAAACATGGATATTTTTACATATGTCAATTCCAAATTTGTTTACGTTGAAAGACACCTTCGTACAGAGGTAAAACAACTTTATCGAGAAGTTTTAACTGAAAAATGCAAACTTGAGCCACAAGTATTTAGGAATTCATTAATTTTAGCCTCTTAGGCACCTGACGAATTCGCTTATTTATTTAATGAAAGGCCTAGGTTATATGGCAGTAGTAGCCGCAGAAGTAGTCCATATAGTTCAATGTGTTGAAGCCATAGTCGTTTTTCGTGAAACCAAGGAATGCTATATGCAACTTCCAGTATTCAAAGGAAATCGAATATTTTTTCCAAGTCCACGTTCACATATTATTTCAAATACAGGTACTCAAATAATTTGTAACACATTTGTTTCATCAATGTATTTCTTTGGGAGAAATGGTTTTAAATGTTACACAATCCTATTGAAGGGCCAATACCTAATGTCATGATGCCTAAAAAACAGCCCACATGGGAATACACAACCCCCTTATCTTTTGTCACAAGTGGAATATATTCACAAGCTGATCTAGACAAATTAAGAGATCATATTACGTTTCATGCAGAGAAAACTATGGTCTTGAATTCCTTAGCTAGGGAAGTGATGGGACAACCCATAAATAATCAGGGCATCTCAGTATTAAACCATCTAGATGAAGATACAATCGATAGAATCGCCCAATCAGCACAGGGAAAATTCTTGCCAAACTGAGGCATTGCAAGCCATGGAGTATATCTATATATAATAGCACAGTCAACTACACATTTGTTCCACCCCTGAAATTCTCGAGTTTGTGTGTGTACCTCATTGAGGTAGAACAGTGCATCTAAATCTAAATCCTGGATTACTATCATTTGGAATCCTAACGATCATTGCGATTTGGAATTGTCCCAAGGTGTTATGACATAAAATCCATCCGACAAAATCTCTGGATTGAAACACCCTGGTTAATCTGAAAACTCTGTAACCTCTGGGTAATCATTTCTCCCCACTCTCACACACGCACACACGGAAAGTCATTAAGATTTACTCCTTCAACTTGTTAATTCTTGGAGCGACACAATAAACCGGTAAGTCCTAATTCAATAAGTTACAATTCATCTCCTTTACTGCTTGAGCCATAATACATTAGTTCCTTCACTTTAAGGTACTGGCCAAGGATTAGAAGGACCTACTCGTCTTCCATCAGCTTTTTGTACTATATCCTAACGTAATTTCCTAGTAATGAATAAATTTCAATTGTAATTGTCATAATAAACTTTGGATATTATTTATTGGCTACTCTTTCCGCTTCCTTGTGCGAGATGTTCAATTTCAGCTTAAACGAGGGACCTAGGTAAAAAGGGCAGTGTTTTGCATTTTTTGTGACGTAACAGAGGTAAGAATTTTTTTTCAATTTATCGTGAAAAATTTTTTTTGTATGTTGTAATATTAAGCATTTGTTACGTCCAACGTACCATAATTCACTTTAATCTATGTTCCTCCTTTTCTCTAAAGATCGGAAGGATCTTGACTTAGGGATATGGAAATAATTCAGTTTGAGATGATTTTTGGTATAAATGATTGAAGGTTGATTAGTAGATTTGTTAATTACAATGAGCTTAACTTTTTATTCAGGATGACGTTGGGATTTGTTTGACCTTCCCTTCATGGCCCAGTACCTTAAAAAAGGTTCTGGATTAGGGTTATTTGATGAGAAGGATAGAACAGTTATATATATAAGAAAATCAAGGTACTTACAGGTTGTATTATTCCGTTATTCATGTACCCACAATAAATTATGATTTGCAGTGAACTTGAACTTTCACTGAGTGAAGATCGCTTCGGCCGAGGTTGGGACAAGTTTGCAATTTTAGGTGATGATTTCTGAGCCCTGGCGATCATGAGACTACTCAACTGGGAGGGATCCGAAACGAAGAATTATACCGTAGTACTGAACTGAGGCGAACGTAAGCGGCGTGCTGAATTAGACTGAACTGAAGGGTCCCTCGATGGGGCCCAGGTTATATAATGCCCAAAACTCGTGAATATTCGTTAATATTTAATATTAAGGGAAAGTCCTAAAATCATTTGTTTTGTTTGTTGTGAAAGTGACAATTTCATGACAATTTGATAAAAAAATTGCAACATAGATTGCATGCAATTGATGAGTCACGGATTACTTGAAATGATTAATTGAATGCTTAAGTACATTTTCAGATTATATCTAATTTGGGTTATAATAATTTAAGTTATTTTTATGTTGTTTCAGATGAAACAGCATTTTCCGACATATTATGAAATATGTGGACAGAAAAGGGTCTCTTTTGGGTATTACTTGGTGTGGGCATCCAGAGTTCCCGCTGGTCGGAGCCATCCACTAACGAACACTGATTTTTCGGCAAGACAACGCACTGGAATGTTTGGGATCGAATATGTGGAATCAGAGTGGATGTCATATATGAAATTCGCGAGCTTCTGGATCAGGATCGGGAGGACAGGGATGTAAATGACGATGCTTTAGGAGTAAGCGTGAGTTTTTGTTTATATTAATATAAATGTGGAAAAGGAGCTCTGTTGTGATTGGAAAGCGTTTATTTATTTATTTATTTTGCTGTATAAAACGAATTCGTTACCGCCTACTGATTCCGATTTTGACGGTCTCTCTGCTGAGGATGAGGTGATCCTATTTGTAAGGATCATAATTTTTATGAGCATGTGTGACGTATGGTGCACTATAATTGTGATAATTATCTTTCTATTGTAAATTTATCTACGTTATATCCAACGAATGATTTTTTTAAATCGAGGTTGTTTTTATGAAAATAATCAACATGTTTTCACATTGAATCTCCATAATTTTCGTGCTTTATCTATATTTTCATATCTTTTTTTCCATAATATATCTAAATAATAATTCGTCAATATGCTGATATATCAAATTTTGATTCATAGTATATGCAAATAAGTTTATTCGCATGTATATTAAATGTGTTCGTTATCGTAGAATGAAAAAGATAATGTGTCTAGAAGGTGCATTGTTTCATTGTTTCAAGGTCTAATTTGTATTGATCATTTAGTTTTTTATCGATTTTTTGAATAAGTAAAAAGTATTTTTTGAGTAAATTCTTGTTGGTGTAATATTTCGTAGTTAGCGTTTTCTATTATGAATATCTGGTTTTCAAAAAAAGATGAGGATATGTCTTCTATATTTTGAAATTGTGTCAAGAATTTTCTAAGCATTTTAGGTCATTGCGTAGAGTAATTAATTGAGGAGGGCGTGACATAAGTGAAAGAAAGAGATGAATGAGGCAAGGGAATAGAGTCAACTAGTTCTTTTAGATTATATCATGAATGATAAAATAGGTTAGAAGGAATTAGTTTACACTTTGATTGTATTTGCAATATTCTTTGGTTTTGAACTTCAAATAAGTTTCTTTGCTTATCAGGTCAAAGTATTTGAATTTGTTCAATAAAGGGGGTTGAATAAATTCAACCATAATGAACTTGTAATGGAGTCCAAATAGGGTAGTTATAGAAATTGACATCAAATTGAAATTTACAGGGATTTGATTCAGTGAACGTTTCTATTTCGCGAATAGGGTTCGTTGAAACATTAGAAAATGGAACTTGTGAGTCACAGAATGTGGCGAGTCTCGTTTACTCATTATTTTAGAAATTTATTTCCTACTGAAAAATAGGTTTGATTGAGATTAGATACTGCTAGATGAATAACTTGGGGTTTTATGTAGATTGAAATAAATTTTTTTTATATTGAAGTCATAAATTATAGATAAGGGAGAGCTTTAATTGGACAAAATCATCTTAAGAGGGAATGGGTATTGTGCATGAAAAGTTAGTTGATTTTCGTGAACAAGGTATACGATTTTAGAAAATGAGAGTATTACTGAAATATGAGAAAAGAAAGATTGAGGGTCAAATATTGGGTCAAACAGTGGGTTAGACTCTGAAGTAGATTGAGCTAGGTACTGGCAGCTTCGTCTAATTTGGGTGACCAGTCTATTGGAGTGTCTTGAATGTTGGTCTTCATATATTGTAAATTGAGCTTCTGGTAGTCCATATCGAATTAAGAAATACCTCAGTATCATAACATGATTTAACGTTCACAAGGAAGTATGCTTTCGTTTCGTATATATTGTGGCGCTTAGGCGTAATTCAACAGGGGTTTCCATCGTTAAAGTGGTTTCCTAAGATCATTGTTGATTTTTTAGTCTCAATTCGCAACCTCTTAAAATATACCCGATTTTCTTGTAATAGTTACAAATTACTTCTGAATCAGGGGGTATCTTTGATCACTGTTATTCTGATTTTTTTCAAATGTTCCTTGGTGAAATTTTCCGTTCGGTTTGTTATCATTACAATTATTGTTTCTTGAATAGTTATTAATATAGTCATTGCTTTGATTGTTGTAATAATTATGTCTGTATCTTGGGAACTTGTTGCTGTTGGTATTTCGATGCTTGAAAAACTGTTATTATCATTGTAATAAGGATTTCGGGAGAAGTTTTTATTATTGTTGTAATTAGGGTTGCTTCAGAAGTTGTTGCTATCACTGTTATTAGGCTTTTTTAAAAAGTTTTTATAATTATTCTAATTATTATTTCATCCATTGTCGTCGCCGATTTTGTTCATTTCACTTTAGTGGTTGTTTGTTGATACGTAAACTTGGTTATTTTCACTTGTGTCATTTTTGTTTAAGATATTGTTTTTTGGATTTTCCCTTCTCACTGCGGAGCGATCTGCTGGATTTCTTTCGATGTCTATAATATCGTTAATTACGTCCATAATCGTTGCACTTTCTCTTGCGCGGATTTCTAATTCAGGACGCAAACCGTGGTTAAAATACTGAATTGCGCCTCTTTCTAGATTTGCTCTGAACGTGTTGTCTACCTGTCCATTGTCCATATATAGTTTCCCCTTGCAATTGGTAAACACATTTAGCAGGGGCATATATTCTCTTTAGTTTATCAATTAATTCTTCAATAGTCGCATAGGTAGTCCCATAAATACATTTTCGTGCCTCACCCGTTAAGTTTCCTCTTAATAAGCGGGATAAGTTTTCTTGAGCGGGGGCTGTTGGTAACATAGCCTTTGCTTCGAGGCACCGTTCGATAAAATGTGACAGACGGATGTTACTTCCGTCGAACATCGTAACTACTTTTAACGCATGTCTCAGGGATACCTGTTGGTTATTGGGTAGAGCCATCTCGTTGTTCCCAATTGGTTCAGCGTTTTCTCTAAGATTATTATTATTATTATTAGTATTACTTTCGTGATTTAATTGTTCGGTCTCACTGTTATCGTTGTCAATATCGTTATTGTTGAAAATTGATCTACGCGTAAGGGAGGTTTCTTTTAAGTTGATTTTAATTTCTTTTTCTTTTCTTTTTTTTCTTTTTAATTTTTTTAAATTATTAATTATTAATAATTATTTATTTATTATTATTATTTTTAACTATTAATAATTATTAATTATTAATTTTTTAATTTTTTAATTTTCTTTTTAATTTCTCTTTTAATTTCATCTGAGTATTTATTTTACTGCTGAACAAATTTGAATCTTTGATATCAGGGCAGGTTTTTTCGTTTGTCAGGATTCTGTTTTGGGTTTTGCACCCCGTAATAATACTCGAATTGGCGGTGAAAGGGTGGCACCAGCTGCTAGGAAAACTACTCGCTTCAGATTTTTCGCCAAATGAGTCATTATCAGAAGTTGAAGTTTCATCTGAGAAAAAATTTCATGACGGAAGGATGTTTCTTTCCGGTTTAATAGGACCTGTTTGGTTTTTCTACTATTATTGCGAGTTCAGTCTTATCTTTCGTTTTGCTTCTTCTAATACGGGTCTCTTCACTTTGGGGTAACCCTAAACCATTAAGTTTAGAGTCCGACATGTGTCACTATAATGAATATTGTCACTGGGCTTAATTAAGGGCTTCGGATTGTAAGGATTTAGTTCTAATTGTCGAAAGGGGTTGGAAAGAATGCGCAATATTCAAAAAGGTTTATTTTCACAAAAACACATAGCATTATCATAGCACATAAAATGTAAGATGTTGCATTGCAAAAATTCTTATTTATAATCAAAAAATATAATCTACAAGAAAAGGTTTTTCAAAGTGCACTCCATATGTTGCAGCAGAGTAAGATCAAACTAAATTAAGAAAATATAATCGTTTTCTTTTCTTAAATTCGAATCCGCTTTCTCTCTCTAACCTCGTAATTTCCTATATTTAATAAACTTAAATATTCTATATACAATTGTATTCTGGTTTATTTGTAGAATATTGTGTGATTATCTCAATCTTCGGAAGTTATTCTCATCCCTGTTTCGAAGTCCTAAATTTGTTCATTCATAGTCTTGCGTATAATAGAGTGGGGGTATGATTTTAAGTCGATCTCTTGGATCATGGAAAAGCCTCCCTTTTTTCTAGTTAGTATTTTGAGTTTCTTTGTTCGGTTTGATCTACGTGTTAACTTAGCGAAATAGACTTCGACCTTTTAAAGTATTGCCTTGAAGTGATCAGATCCTTCAGCGTTCCCGCCTTATGATGGGGATTTTCTCAATTTTAATTCTTTGTTAGAATTTGAAGAAATTTTCAAACATTCATTATCGAAGACGATTGATTCTCTTCCGAGGAGTGAGTCAGAAGGGGGTTTCGGTGATAGTGGATCAAGCAATAACCCACAAAGTGCACCACTCACTGTTGCGGATTCCATGTAATTTTTCAGGCTGTTGCTAATGGTGTTAGTGTAGTTCTGCGACCAAGAAGTGAAGTAGTGCCACAGTTAACTGTTCCCGGTGATATTTACAAGAATTTAAGAATCACTAAGAGCCAGATTGCTAATCTGTCCATAAACTTTCCTATGGGCTCACCAAGTGTGGACACGATCGGGGTGTTACCAGGACTGCATTTCCAGTGCAGTGTCGTCTCGTACGTCTCGTTCGTCTCGTTCTCCAGTACAGTTTTTCGTCGTGTTCTCCAGTGGAGTTACCGCCTCGTTCTCCAGTGCAGTGTCGTCTCGTTCTCCAATACGGTTCTCCAGACTAGGAAAACTATTGAGGAGAATTCTCTGATACAACAACTTCTAGGAACACAACAGAGGAAAAAACCAGAATTCGAGGTCGTCACTTCCGCCTTCCAATTATTAAATCATTCTTCCAAAAATATTGGAATCTTAACCATTCACAAGAAATTGTAACTTGTTTAAGGGAAATTAAATAAAATTATTGCTGTATGTAAAAATTTGGATTCGCCACCGATCATTTGGCCTTTCCTGCTCCCTTAGTCCAGAGCCTTCAGCTCTGCAGATAAATCAGGAGATTAAAATTAAAAAGAAATGTGTAGGCCTGCTGCGACCTTTAGGACGTAACAGAGTTATGGATTTATATTTTCTATTCCACAGATATTTATAAGAATGAAACCAGTTAAGAAATATATTAAGGTAATAGGCAAGTGTAGCGATTCACCCCGTGATCACGATGGGGCTTGTCGCTACACTTGACATTTTCGACTTATTTAATGCCTATAGAAATGTGCGTGTATCCTACACTAAAATTAGTACAAAACTAAACTAATCTATTGTAGTTAAAAGAAGAAAAAAATCAAGAATAGAAGACAATTCAATTCTTCCATTAAATATTGATATTAAAACTATAAACTTTTACTAAAATATCGTTGTATTTAATAGAGAAAGAAAAATATTAGTAATGAGGGAAAAAACAAGAATCAGCTCCAACGTATGAAAGTAACCTATGTTTCATTTTCACATTGTCAAGTTATCAATAACTATATGACTATATAAGTATTATAAAACCACTATACTTATATTTTTCAACGTAGATCATCAATGTAAAGCGTTTTTTTGATTTATTTATAATGTATTTCAGTCATAGCGATTCGCTCCAGAATTTTTGAATTTAGATTATTTATAGTTAACCTAGAAACGAAGCCTCAAGAAAAAACAGATTGGAAACCATTTTTTATTCGAATAGGTCCTCGTTTTATCTAAAGGTCAGAAGTATGTTGACTGAGGGATGAAGAAATAAATCAGATACATGAATTATGATTTCCTCAATTAGAAATTTACAATTGATTTAGAAACATACACACCATCAAGTTGGTTGTTGGTTACTCATCCTCGTAAAGAGTGTGTAGTTAGTAGTTAGTGTAGTGTTAGGCAAATTGTCAAACTAGAAGTTCACTCGGGGATCAAACTGAGACTGATTGAGGTATAGGGATCAATTTAATTGATCGCACAGTATACTGCACTCGAAGATCACTTTTGAAACCGAAGATCACCACCAGACAAAGGTGTTTACTAAACTGAGCGTGGGCAGAACTGAAGATCTCAAGCGTTGTACTGAATCAAACTCAACTGAACTGGGGGCGGGCTGAACTACACATCTGAAGCGATGTACTGGACCAAACTGAACTGAAGAGTCCCTTGATGGCTTCTAGGTTATATAGTGCCAAATGATGTAAATCATTGTTGGGATCATTGGTTCCAACGTCTCTCTAATCGGAAGTTCGGCACATGGAGTATGAGTGGTCTCATTAACTTTCTACTCAACCATAAAATTCAGGAAGATGCCTGAAAAGTTACGACCTAATCTATGCTATATATCGATATTTCGGCGTATGTCATGCGAAGCATCTAATTACCCTTTCCATAACCTTTTGGTGTCTTTACTTGATTCACACAATTTCCAAAGATCACTCGATGTTGGTGAGTCAATACCTGTTCTATTCTATATGTCGATAATTTGGCCCGTGTCCCCCCCCCCTCCTTGATCGAACCATAGGGGTGCAATCGCCATGTTCGATAAAATTATGAATCATTAATTAGCAATAATTATCAATAAAATTTCTCAATTGAATTTCTGTAAAAATATAAAGCAATAAGTGAAATCTATAATCATTCTACAAAAAAATAAATAAAAATTACAATAATTTAGATTTTTAAATAAAACCTTCCACCCTTCTACGTTTATATAAATAAAACAAAAATTTGTACTCAATCCTGAATTTTCATAGTTATTTTCTTCTCCCTGTTCGCGATCGCGATCGCGATCCAAAAGCTCCTCAATTTCATCAATGACGTCCACTTTAGTACTAGTCCCTTGGTCCTAGACATCATGGTACCCATTTATCATTGAAAAATTGATGTTTTTCAGAATCCTGGGAGCCTAAAGCAAAAATTATCCAAAAGGGACCCTTTTTTGGCCATACACGACGTAATATATCGGAAGTTGCTTAGGCATCTAAAACAAAATTAAAGAACGAAAATTAATATACAATATTATATATAGTATAAAATAATACATTGATATACAGGGTGTCCCAGGCTCAAGTGTCTAGACTTATATGGCTCTATACACATTGGAAAATTAATAGAAATTTCCTTTAACGAAAATCAGTCGAAGTTTTAGTTTTTCAGTTATTAAATATTAAGGCTGTACCAGTCAGACGCGCGGTATAAATAGTCGTGCGTACGTGAGAGGGAGCCGAACGTAGTGTAGTGACTGCTGTTATTTTCTCGCTAACCCCACCTCGGCGCTCGCTTCAATAACACTGCGTTTGACATTCGCTCACATACGCACGACTGTTTATACCGCGCTCCTGATAGGTTTAGCTTAAATATTTAATAACTCAAATACTAGAACTTCAACTGATTTTTGGAAAAGGAATTTTTTATTTATTTTTATATATTTATAAAAGTCCGGATTTTTGAGTCTGGTACGCCCTGTATATAATAAACTTATATATATATATATATATATATATATATATATATATACACATATAAATGATGCATTGTGCAACAAGCGTGATACACAGTCGATTATCAACGAGCATGTAGTGCATGCGAGTTGGTAATCGACGTGTTCCGCTTGTAGCACACGATACTATCCCCAATCACAACAGGCCGGAACGTTCGGCTATGCATGTTGAGAATAATCTAAGTTGCTGGGGGAAGGGTCAACTGGTGGATGCGTACAGAATTACTTAGTTCTCTACTCTCTAGTGGACTAAAGCCCATTTAGTCCACGGTGACGTCAACAATCGAGAAAACACCAACGTAAATTCTTCTCAACGAGCAAGTAAGTCGCAAGTTCCGGCGCGGGTATTTGGGGAAAAAATGTTCTATGATGAATAAAAAATAATCTTTATATCAATCACATTTGTGTTAACTTCGGTCAGGAAGTACCACAAAAAAATAATAAATCTGATAATTAAGAAACTCATAAGCATACGACTCTACAAAAGTCTGATTAACTTATCGAAAAAAATCGCTCTTTGTAAGTACATTAGTAAAAAAATATGGTTGGCAGGATGTAGAAAAACACGGTCAACAACACGAATTTCATGGCAGTGAACTTGGACTTATTAAAAAAAAAGAGTAAAAATTGCAAGGAAAAGCAAATTAATACATTTACATTTCCTGCAAACACAGGTTTCATGAACATTTTTTCATTTTTATAATTTCAGCTTGTAGAGTTAATTATAGAGAAAGATGAAATATTAGCCTCAAATTGTGATAGAAACTCTTTTGAAGCTTGAAATATTTCCAAAATTAAAATAATTGAATTAAAGGAGTAATAGTATTTAAAATAATGTTCAGTTTAACTGAAGCTGAGAACGTGATTTCATTTATTACTGCTACTAGTGTAGAAAAATTTAGTTCTCACTCAATAATGTTACCTTCTCCCAAGAAAAAGATAGCTTATTCATTGAATACATTTTTGTTATCAATATAATTTTCGATTCTCGAAATCTGTGTTTTTATCAAAAGTTCGCGCACACTGACCACATAGCTCGATTGTCGATGAAAAACTGTCATACTGTCAAAGTTGACTAATCACGTTACATTGCTCAAAGGTAGACTTCAATTATGAAATAATTCCTCGTCAGAAGCGCAATGCATGCTAAGGAAAAGGTAAAGTTAAGAAGGTATGGTGACCTCAACGTTTTTTCGCATTTTCATTCGCGCAACATACATTCACACTAAATGAGATATCGAGTTTGAGATTTCTGAAAATATATAAAAAACACTATAAAGAAAGTTAATCGGGTCCTAAATTTGTATACTTACATGAAAAGTTTTTTTTTTCAATTTTTTTGGTTTTTTACAAGGTCAATTTTACATGACCTCAAGCAGTTTTCTTTTTCAACCCAATCAAATTAAAAAAATAAATGTTCAACGAAAAAATGAGAATTGATTTGAAAAATAATCAATTAAATTTTCTTTTGATTAAATCAGATGAAAAGCTTAATCAAATTTTAGATCTCAAAAATCTTATTTGCCTCTGCATTTTGTAAAACCATGCACATTTGATAAATTAAATACCAAACCTAAGCAAGCACATTGGGTGGTGAATAAAATTCATGAGAAATTGAATGAATGCATTAATCACAAAAAAATTATCGATGCCAAAGATATTATAACTAGAGGCATGGAAGGTTAGAGAGTTAAGGGCGTTGTTGTTTCCAATACAATTTATATGGAGTTTTAAAGCGCTGAAAATTCATCACGCTGGTTAGCACCTTTTCATTTGGTCTCTCCGAGATGGAGAGAATTCTTTTAATTTAAGTTTATGTTTTGCCAAGTTTTGCAGAAAATTTAACTTTTATTTTGCAATTCGGTCACGGAAAAAACTAAATGCTAAAATTTACCATTAACATATATCATCTGAAATCTAAACGCATGTTTTGTAGAATGTACATAAAATAATTATCCTCATTATTTTTTAAAAGTATGTTTGATTACACAGCCCCACAAAAAAATTAAATTCCATATCCCTGAACAAGACCAATGCATACCTATGTATTTTTTATCGCTGAATCCAAATCCGAGGTCAAAAAATTCATATACCTCCACAATTTTTAGCTAGAGCCAAAAAACAGCCCTAGAATGGGGTGAAAATGAGATTAATCAACGAGCATAGTTGTTGCATCTTAGTCAATCGAATTATACGAATTTTCAAGTGTATAGCGCATAAAATTGTTTTGAAACACCCCTCCCCATCTAACCCACATAACCCCTAACCCAGCTCATCCCTAAAAACCACCTCTACCAAACGACAAGCAGACTAACCCACCTACCCATGAGAACAGCGAGTTTAGTCTCGTATTTTTTCGAAATAATTACATTCGACACCACAAGTGTACTAACCCACGTACCCTCTAACTCACTCAACCCCTAAAAATGAATCCCACCAAACCACAGGCAGGCTAACCCACCTTCCCCTGAGAACAGCGAGTTTAGTCGCCTATTTTTTTGAAATAATTACAATAGACACCACAAGCGTGCTAACCCACGTACCCCTAACTCACCTAACCCCTAGAAACGAATCCTACCAAACCGCAGGCAGGCTAACCCACCTGCCCCTGGGAACAGTGAGTTTAATCGAAACTCTACCCCTGTTTTTTTAAACTCTACCCCTGTGCCAAGTTTCATGAAAATCGGCGCTGGACGGTAAGTATCCTGGGTCAAACGTAATACTCATAAGCTACGTTAGCACGTAGTTACGTTAGCACGTTTGTGGTGTCGAATGTGATTATTTCAAAAAAAAAGGCGACTAAACTCGCTATTCTCAGGCGTAGGTGGGTTAGCCTGCTTGTGGTTTGGTAGGATTCGTTTCTAGTGATTACGTGAGTTAGGGGGTACGTGGGTTAGCATGCTTGTGGTGTCGAATGTAATTATTTCAAAAAAATAGGCGACTAAACTCGCTGTTCCCAGGGGTAGGTGGGTTATCCTGCTTGTCGTTTGGTAGAGGTGGTTTTAGGGGTTAGCTGAGTTAGGGGGTAGGTGGGGAGGGGTTTTTCAAATCAATTTTATGCGCTATGCACTTGAAAATTTGTATCATTCGATTTATGAAGATGCAACAAGTAGGCTCATTGCTTAATCTCATTTTCACCCCATTCTAGGGGTGTTTTTTGGCTCTAGCTAATAATTTTGGGAGCATATGAATTTTTTTGACTTTGGATTCGGACACAGCGATAAAAAATGAATAGGCATGCATGGTTCTGGTTCAGGGATATGAAATTTAATTTTTTTTGTAGGATTTGTTATTAATGAAAAGTATGCTAAAGTTAATGGCAGAATGTCCAGAGGTAGACCGCCGAAAGAATGGTTAAAATCTGTGAATGAGAGATTAATCCGAAGTGACATAAGAAGCCACAGAAAGGCGAGAGTCTACATGAAAAAATGCATGGACGTGAATGAAGCTAGCGTAGTATGACAAGACAGAAAAGTGTGGCGGTAAATAGTTTGTAAACAAAGTGACAATAGAGTGAATGAAGCCTGAAGCAAAGACTTTGGATACTTATGGGCCCAAGTGGGGAACCACACACAACAATTTTGTGAGGCTCTTCACTTGGGGTGATTGCTAGAGAGATTGATCAGCAACCTGGGTCGGAGCAGTGTTGCGGAATGAACGTGTCATTTAAATAAATAACACGCGAATTCTAGATAAATCTAAAATATCTATACCTTACCCCTATATACCTATCTACCTTATACGTATATACCCAGATACACACTGCTATTTTCCAACCGAGCAAGTCACGCCTACCCCGAAAGGGAAATAGCTTAATGGTAAATATATAATAATAATGATGTTTGTCGGCCGACAGTCGGCTCACAGAAAAAACTAAGTGTAAACTTTACCCGGAATTCGGGGTAAAGATTACCTGCAACAAAAATTACCGCATGTGGGTAAACTTTACCCGCACATCTAGGGTATTATTCTGCGTTTACCTACGTTCGGGAGTAATTCTCAATGTTTACCCTGAAGGCCTTGTAAATGTCATTTTGAACTTTTGACAATTCTAACGATTCGGCTAAACAGCCTTTATGAAGCCGCACTTATCCGATTTGCCTGTTACACCAACCATCAGCTAACTTCACTTCAGCGATTCAAAGCTAGTGGCTTTCCAATTTTCAAGACGGTGGTGACAACTTCAATGAGAACAAAAGACATGGAGGGTAATATTTGTGTTTTACCAATACGAACAGGTAAAAATACGAAATTACCTGCAACACTATTTACCCTAAGTTTTTTCTGTGCTGACTGCCTAAATCTTCTGAATGTTTATTAAATTGATTATCTCTTCAATGAATAGGGTAGAGTCGCCAGTTTCGGGCAGTCTCCGGTTGTGGGCACCCCTGTTACAATTGACAGAACACAAATATGCCGGATCTAACTGGTGGCGTACTTGTATTCTGACAGTAGTACGCAGTTTTCGAGATAATATCAACGTAAATAGACGATTTGTGCATTAGCTGCGATCATATTGAAAAAGAAATAAGTAAAAATTAACGCATTTGTAATTAACCAATGTTTAAAAACTGCGATAAATGAAAGTAAATAATCTCGAACAGGTGAGTGTTATCGATATTTCTACAGGATTTTCGTTGTGGTTTAAGATGTCTGACCGATTTATATGCAAGTTATGAAACATCACATTTTCTTGATGCATCGGTAATTCCGGTTGTGGGCACTTGAATGTAACCGGTTGTTGGCACAAGGCGTCTGTTTGACTTGAAAACTGTCAGATATCATCATTTATGCCGACATATGTAACATATTCCATTAACGTTTTAACGTATTTTAGTTATTATTTTAGTTTACGTATTTTAGCCATGACAACCCCGAAGAAATCAACTACGGAAGTCAAATACAATTTTTTTATATTTTTGCCACTAAAGGCCTTCAAAATTATTAAACCTTGGAATTTTTAGAATAAGGTGCATTTTACTTTAACTATCTCAACTTTCAGCGAATTTTCGAAGGGTGCCCACAACCGGTTACGATTTTGTGTGTGCCAAAAATGACGATTTCACAAAATTGGTCGTAAAATTTTTCTATTTTTCTAGAATCAATGTACTTACTTTAGCAAAAAGTTAGCGGCTTAAGGCGATGTCAGGGTACCGTGCCATACCTGACGGCTCGAGTGACCCTTCCTATTGTAAGACGCTCGAACACGAGCTCGCTGCCCAGCGCGGCGGGGCGATGTGGTGGTCAACCGGAGGCTACTGTATTATGTTGCGTTGGCACGTTTAAATGAAGTTGCCCATTTGAACCAACCACACTACAACTTTGTATGTGATTCTTCATACAATTTTTGGATATTTTGAAAATGGAAATGAATAGAAAAATAAATTTCAATTCTCAGCTGTTGAATATTGAAATAAATTAAAAATTCCATTTTCAATTGTATAAGATTAAATACAATTTATAATATAATTGCCATCTGACGGAATTTCTTTTTCAGCTGTTGAAAATTGAAGAAAATTGAATTTCAAACAGTTGAAAATTTAACTGCTAAAAATTGAAATGAATTAAAAATCTAATTTTCTTCAGTTTTCTACAGTTAATTATTAAACTGTTGAAAATTCAATATACAATTTTGTTCAATTTTACTTCCAAAAAATAAAAAGTGTACAGCATGCGGTGGGACATTAAATTTAACAAGTAATGGTAAAAATCGAGACGTTATTTATCGTTGTGGGGCCAATAAGTGTCGCAAAAAAAAGTGTTAGAAAAGGAACTTTTTTTAATGTCGCGAACGTGAAAGTACATCGAATTTTACAAGTTATAGTTTGCTGGTTATTACGCTATCCGTTAAGCATAATTGTTCAGGAATCGGAACTTTCGAAAGACACGGTGCGGGCCATTATAACAGATCTCAGGAGCTTGCTCAGAGTCTGGTTATTTGAAAATAAACAAAAAATTGGGGGACCCGGTAAAACAGTAGAAATCGATGAAAGCGCGTTCGGGAAACGAAAATATAACAGAGGGAGAAAAAGGAGAACGAGGTGGGTGGTGGGAGGCGTTGACAGAGAGTCCAAAAAGTGTTTCTTTCAAGTAGTTGTGTAATTGTTGGAAAGGGTATTGTGGGGTAGATCGTATTAATTTCACACACTCTACTGTCAATCACTCTAGACATTTTATTAATCCGTCGGACAGATATTCACACGCAGGGCATCGAGTCGCAATGGTTCAAAGTAAAGCGCGATATGCGAAGGCCGATCGGTCGAATGGCTGTGTTTAGGACTGATGACTACTTAATGGAATACATATGGAGAAGCATGCATGGGTCAGTGAAAGAACTTTTCTTCGATATTATACGCGCGCTTCTATATTTTTATCCACGCTAATGAATGCCAATTAAACTCTTCCTTATAAAAAAATTTAAAAAAATTGCATGCCTTATTGACAATTGGATTATTTTTATCCACACTTATGCATGCTAATTAAACTCTTCCTTATAAAAAACAGAAAAAAAAAACAAAAAGAATTGCATGCTTCATTGACAAGTGGATTAGGCCTAATGGGGAACACCACGTGAAAAGAAACGCGCCTACTACTCGACCTCCTTGGTGGTGCGGAACAGAGTTCGAGGTAACATAATACAGTAGCCTCCGGTTGAGCACCACATTGCCTCGCTGGGCAGCGAGCTCGTGTTCGAGCGTCTTACAATAGGAAGGGTCACTCGAGCCGTCAGGTATGGCACGGTACCCTGACATCGCCTTAAGCCAAGTTAGCTAAGGTCTCTAGCTTTCCAATTAGATCCGTATCCCAGCACAATATGGTCTCAAACGAAAATTATGGCTCAAAGACAAAACTGTGCCCACAACCGGAGACTCTATGGAATAATTTTTCTTAGATATAGATCTCGGAATTCGTCGTAATATTCTCTTTAATTCGAATTGATTTACAAATAAGAATAATACTGAAGTATACCCAGCCATATTTAAAATTCGCATTTTTTAAAAGGTATTTTACTATTATAGTCGTATTCCACTTTTAAATCCACGAAATTTTTACTCTTGCCGATTTCTCTCAACAGAATATTTTAAAGTTTATTAAATTTGTAGGTGTTTATTTTTATTGTTATTATTGGGCTACATACTCCCACAGGTACTCATGATTCCGTACTCCGCTACTGAACATATCCACGAACGCAGCAAGTGCTTAGTAGATTCGCTGGTTTCACTCACTGTTTGAGAGAATGTCCTGCTTGCACATTAGGGTGGTCCAAAAATGCATTGGAAGATTTTTTTTTTTTTTGAATTTTTATCGGAACACCCCCCAAATTTGTTCGAATCCACCCAAAAATAAAATCATTTTTTTTGTCTTGAAAAAAATGATATTTAGTGGTGACGCAAGCCCCATGAAGTTTAACATGTATTTCCCATAAGAAAAAAAGACGTTTTTATTCAGAATCCTCAATATTATCTCAATCGACTTGAAATTCAACATTTCTCTTCACAATTAGCCATAGAATACGAATAAAATATCACTTTTCAAATATCACCCCCATAAGTCTGTTTTATAGGGCCCCAAAGAAACCCCATAAGTAAAAAATGGGTTTTGCGAGTTTTTGGCGCTAATTATAATTTTTATGCGGTTTTTTTAATGCGAATTGTTTCTAATACATAAAATATTACTTTATACTGAAAATTAGATATTTTCATGAATTGTTTAAACAATTTATTATTGTTTTTAGCAATTTTCTCATAGAATAGAGTTAGAAAGACACGGTTTTTTCACAAATTTTCCATTTGTTGTCCAATTTTCAATTAGGGGGAAGCGATAGTTCATCAATGTTAACAATAGTGATTGTTTAAACAATGTATTATAATTATTAATAATATCATATTATGAATAATGCTAGAAATATGCGGATTTTTTTTTAATTTCTGGCTTTTTGTCCAATTTTCATCTGTAGTGAAGTAATAATAAATTCAAGTTAACAAAATAATTGTTTAAACAATTTATTATAATTATCAATAATATTATATTTGAATAATGCTGAAAATATGCGGATTTTTTTTTAAAGTTCTGGTTTTTTGTCCACTTTTCATTCGGAGTGAAGTAATAATGAATTCAAGTTAACAAAATAATTGTTTAAACAATTTATTATCATTGTTGATAATATTGTCTTCGTTTAATGGGTAGAATGTTGCGGTTTCTTCTGGAATTTTCAACTGCTTGTTTATTTTCTATAGTGAGGTAATAATTAATTAAAGTTAACAGAAGAGTTGTTTAAACTATTCAATATTGTTTATAACTATCTTTTCGCAGATAAGTGCTAGAAAGTGGCGGTTTTTTCTAAAATCTTTCGCTTTGCATCGCATTTTTATTTATGAACAAGTAATAACTCAACCACAACAAAAATATTTTTTCGAACGGTATTGTTGTTTTAAGTGAATTATTTTTGCTCTTTTCCGAATGCTTAAAAGAATTAATTTAAAGAAAAAAGCTATTTTACACAACACGCAAAAACAAAGAATTTTAAATACCTGTTTTATTTCAGAAAAATATACATTCACGAAAAGGAAAGAGATTATTTAAAATATAGTTTTCTGTAATATTTATTTATTAATTATTAGTAATTAAGCAGGCGACACAAAGTGAAGGATTTTAGAAAAAACCGCCACTTTCTAGCACTTATATAAGAAAAGATAGTTATAAACAATATTAAATTGTTTGCCAAATAAAAAATAAACAAACAGTTGAAAATTTCAGAAAAAACCACAACATTCTACCAATTAAGCAAATAGAATATTATTAACAATGATAATAAATTGTTTAAACAATTATTTTGTAAACTTCAATTCATTATCACTTCACTCCAAATGAAAATTGGACAAAAAGCCAGAAATTTCAACAGAAAACCCGCATCTTTCTAGCATTATTCAAATATAATATTATCAATGATTAGAATAAATTGTTCAAACAATTATCTTGTTAACTTGAATTCATTATTACTTCACTCCAAATGAAAATTAAACAAAAAGCCAGAAATTTCAACAAAAAAAACCGCATCTTTCTAGCATTATTCAAATATAATATTATTAATAATTATAATACATTATTTAAACAATCACTATTATTAACATTGATGAACTATCACTTCCCTCTAATTGAAAATTGGACAACAAATGGAAAATTTGTGAAAAAACCGCGTCTTTCTAACTCTATTCTATGAGAAAATTGCTAAAGACAATAATAAATTGTTTAAACAATTAAAAATCATAATTAGCGCTAAAAACTCGCAAACCCCATTTTTTTCACTTATGGGGTTTCTTTGGGGCCCTATAAAACAGACTTATGGTGTTGGTTTTTGAAAAGTAATATTTTATTCGTATTCTATGGCTAATTGTGAAGAGAAATATTGAGTTTCAACTCGATTGAGAGAATATTGAGGATTCTGAATAAGATTTACAAAAACGTCTTTTTTTCGTATGGGGAATACATATTAAACTTCATGGGGCTTGCGCCACCCCTAAATATCATTTTTTTTTTCAAAACCAGAGAAAAAATGGATTTACATATTTTTGGGTGGATTCGAAGAAATTTGGGGGGGTGTCCCCATAAAAATTGAAAAAAAAAATTTTGGACCACCCTATTGCACATACACGTGCTCAGCAAAATTCTAGTTATTTTTAAAGTGTTTTTTTCTGCACTGGAAGTAAATTAATAAAAAAAGAAAGGAAAAATTATTTGTGTACATTAGAGAACGAACTTTTACCTGTTTTAGAAGTTGTGATTTAATAACTTCTAATGATTTGAAAGAGTAAGTTATGTTTTTGTTTGATAGATAATTTTGTGAACTTTGCAACTGATACTTACGTTTTATTAATTTTTATGCTGTTTAATGAAAATATTTGAAAAATTGTGATCATGCGAAATTCTTAAGACGAGCCCCGATTAGGCTAGAAAAATGTAGGTAAAAGCGAAATCTGCTTTACTTTTTTGGTACTATTTTGGTGATAGTGAGATTATATGAAAATCTTGAGTTGGTCCCTTTGATTTTAAAGATTCCGGGACGCTGGAATTGAGAAATCCATTAGAGATGATATTTTTAAATATTGTTTCATCGTGCATGCAGATGATTCTATTTTTTTTTGCAACTAAATAAAAACAGAAATTACCACTAATTATGAAATATGTTCATAACTTTTTTTTTCATCAATTTCAATAAAATATCAAATACATTGTTTCAGAATATTCTTCCGAAATTTTATAATAATCTGAATATCAATAAATATTTCGAAGTTATTAATGCCGAAAAGTTGAACGCTATACTCAAATCTGATTTTGAGATTTCAAACATTTTAAAATCTCAATTCACATACAAATCTAGCATCAAGATTTATGGTTACCACATTTCATACTATACATTTTTTAGTGTTTAGGAGGGTCGAGCGTGGCTAGATAGTCGTGCTTTACAAACTGTATTAAAAATATATTATTAAAGGAATAAACAATACGTTTTTGGTGACAAATTCAGACCCTCTAAAGGTATTTATTTACGAGGAATTCAGTTTTGAACATTATTATTTCAGCATGAGGCTGATGAGAAATACTTCGCTATTTATAAATAAATTATAAATTATAATGTCTGTTTAAGGCAGCGCTGATTTACATTTGCCTTACTCTTCAGTAATTCTTCTTACTCATCAGTCCGATGAATCAGTTCGGGAGGAAACATGAAAAATCTAATTTTTAATTTGAAAAAAAAATTTAAGAATTAATTGCAGGACAAAAATAAATATTGTCGACCCTGACTTTAACTTAAAATCTTTTTCGCAATAATTATGATACTTGAGTCAAATGAAAAACGATATTTTTCGAAAAAAAAAGTAAAGATGTCATCCAATTATTTAGAAATAGGTATGAGCTTTTTGTTTATACAAGTGTGGAAGGGAGGGAAGATTTTGATAACAAAAAATAAAATTATTATCATTACTTTGATGCAGTATAAAACAGAACCGTTCTAATCTTCTGATTCTAATTCTTACAATTTTGGAAGAACTGGTCGATGCATGACAAGTCAGGACTTCTTTCTGACAAGTCAGAATGAAATCAAGCGGACATAATTTTACAACTATAATATTGATGAATGTTTTTGTCTTTAAATTAAAATTCTGCGATTTTTTCTCGTCGAGTACTAAACTTTCAAAGTCAGTAAACCTAAACGGTCTAGAATCTTACTTATACGAATAATTCAAAAATCCATTTTATTTTTCAATTTTCATGAAAATTAATCAGCTTCATGGCAAATACCTACGATTATTAGGAACTGTAGACAAGACTAGCTAATACCAATTTTTCAATACTGTAGAGCTTTACATTAAGAATGTACAAATTTCCAGAAGAGTTGAATAAAAATCAATAAAGGTAAATCATGTCAAAGTATGTACCTTCTAAAATTAGTATTAATTTGTTCAAAATATAAAGATTTGAAAAACATTTTGTCCATGAAAGTCGAAGAACACCCAAAAAGGAGTATCTTTTATCTCTTGAAATTTGTTGATAAAATCGCTTGCTACAAAGAAAAACAGCTTTCTATTCTGGCTCTGAATTTTGCTGTGGATTTTTATGTTAATAATTATTATGTTAACAATTGCTATATTATGTCAACGTTTGACTGAATCCAAAAATGATGGAGGATATCTTTCTTCATAAATTTGTTTTCAGTCTTAGCTGACGCTATATTTGAACTTTCTAAAAACCCAAAATTATAATGGGATGTTTTCGACTTTCGACTATTATCGCACAGGATTTCCTATCTCCAAAGATCTAAAGTATTAAGGGCGGGCCGAAGGACTGTAACAACCGAAGAAAAAAAATGACATTCATTCAGGTACCCCTCGCGTCAGTGAACACTTGCCGGTGAGCCCTGTCGTAAAATCTTAAATTAAAGCACAAAAGATGTTTCTTTCAAAATTTATAGCTTTACATTCCTTTCGTATTGTATTATTTTCCATCAACAAATTTTTGTTGGTCTCGGCTCTAGAAGCTAAGGGTACTTCTGTGTGTCTTCTACTCTTCTAGGTTTCTAAAATCTAGGTCTATAGAATCTGGGTCCGTTGAGTTTTTTTCACTGATAATTACTTAGAATGTTCTGCTGATTCAAAACAAGTAGAATGAGTGTCTGATTACCCCGAAGAATGGTTTGGTTTCGAGATATTCGTATTTTATTTAATTGTTAATTAATGCAATAGTCCTCTTACAACTTCGACTTTTTAAGAACTTTAAATGAAGCGTCGACTAGGAAACAGACTTACAAAGAAAAGTTTCCAGTATCGTTTTTTGATTCCGACAATTTTTAAGATAAAACAAAATTAAAAATTATGTTGAAAAATGTGGGAAAATTAAACTAGGCTTACTTTAATTGAAATATTGAATCAATGATAGAAATTTTAAAACAAATGTTGGACTACTATTTGAGATGAATCTTTTTGTGATATCAAAATTTTTGTCCCAATAGGAATAGAATAAAATATAGGGACCAAAGGGTAAATTTTGTCATGCTCATAGGGTACTTTTTCGAGCTCAAAGGGTAACAAATTCAAGATAAATTCATAAGACTTCAAATCGATTCAAGTTAAATTCAAAGGAATTCAAATAAATTGGGAAAAAAATGTTCAACAAAATTCCATTGATTTCTGTAAAATTGGAATAAATTTAGAGGAATATTAGGGAAACGAGAAGAGTTTGATGAAATTCTTAAAAATTCAAGGTGAGTTTGAAACAAGCTTGGAAAAATTCCAGGAAATTCAAAAGAATGTGATATAATGCCTAAGAATTCAAGCTGAGGTTAAAAGACTTTGGGATCAAAATTAAATAGAAACTGTGAAAAACTAAAAAAATCCATTGAAATAAATAGAATTGAGTGAATTTTAAATAATTCAAACAAATTAAAAAATGCAAGAGAATTTCAAAGAATTTAAAAGAATTCAGGGTGAATTCTAAAAAAAAAAAACTTCAAATCTTTCAAATGCTACTAATTTCTGACAAAAGAAGTAACTGAGGACTACAAAACAAATGAAGTTAAATTCGAATGAATTCAAATGAATTGGTGAACATTTTTAAAATTGAAAAAATGTCATTTATTACAGTCAAATTTGAGTGAATTTAGAGTAATTTAAGGGAAATTAGAAGAATTCGATATATTCCATAAAAAATCAAACTGAATTTAAAAAGAAATTAAGAGAATTCAAAACAATTCAAAATATTAAAAACATTCTTTGAATTGCGTTTAGAAAAGGTAGAGAGAATTTAAAAGAATTTAATGAATTGCCTAAAAATTTAAGGTAATTTTTAAAGACTACAAAATTATTAAAACAAGAACTTTTAAAAAAAAACCCTACGAAATCCCTCACTTCTTGTGGACAAATTCTTTCAAGTCCATTAAAATATTATGAAATATCGCGGAATTGCATGAAATCTGATGATACTTCTTGAAAACATGGGAAATTTAGTAAAATACCTGGAGAGCTCTCAAATCCCCATAAAATCATTGAAATCCTTGGAAAGCTTATAAAATCCCTGGGAATCTTCATAAATTTCCTATAACCTTGCAGGTTCTGTGACATCCTTCCACATCTTCCGAAATTCTACGAAGTTCTTCAAAACCGCACGCAAATTTTTTTTAATCCCTCAAAATGATTGAAACTCTTGGAAATCCCTTGAAACTTTTTAAAGCTCTTGAAAATGCCTGAGAATATTCACAATGCCCTAAAATACTACAAATCCTTTGAAATCCCTTTTAATTACTGAAATCAAATGGAAATTTCTTTTTAATCTTTTAAAATAACCTAAAATATTTCAAGTATTTCAAAATATTTCAAATCCTTTGATCATTCTATCAATTTTATCCTCAGGATCAATGAAATAAATGAAAAATTTTAATCTATTGAATGAAGTAGAATTGAGTAAATTTAAAAGAATTTAAGTAAATCAAGAAGTTCCGAGTGAATTTATAACATTTCAGAGAATTCCAAAGAATTTACAATAACTTAATAAATGGTGAATTTTAAATCTCTTCTTAAAGTTCTGCGAAATACCTCACTTCCCGTGAATAAGTTCTTTAAAATCCACCAATGTATTATAAAATTCCGTGAAATGCTATGAAATCTGACATTTCCTGACATCCTGGAAAGTTTTTTGAAATACCTTGAGAGCTTGAAAATCCCTTAAAAATATTGAAATCATCGGAAACCTTATACAATCCTGTGAAATCTTTTAAAATATCTTGAAACCTTACAGGTCCTGTAAAATCTTCCCATATATCTTCTGAAATTCTAGGAAAATGTGTATCCTAAAATATTTCTAATAATGCCTTAAAATCCCTCCTTAATGTCCTTAATGTCCTTAAAATCTCGTAAATAAGTTGCCTAAAATATTTGAAATCCTTGGAACTCCCAGTAAACTACTGAAATAATTAAAAATTACTTGGAAACTTTTAAAATAATCTAAAATAACCTAAAACGTCTGAAATCCTTTCAAATCTTTTGAAATTCCTTGAAATTTTGCATAGCTCTTGAAAATGCCAAGGTAATTGAAAAAATGGCTTAAAATGTTTCGGAACCTTTGACCATTTTATCAACTGATCCTCAGGATCAATTCAATAAAAGCTTTTTAAACAAAATTTCAGTCTATTGAATTGACTATAGTTTATGGAATTGAGTAAATTTAGAAAAACTCTAGTGAATTAAAGAAATCGAAAGAATTTAAATGAACTCAGGATGAAATAATCAGAATTCAGGGTGAATTACAAATCTCTTCAAATCTTTAAAACCCCACACGATATAACTCATTTCTTGTGAATAAATTATTTCAAATCCACTAAGATTTGATAAGATCCCGTGAAATTCTATTATGACTTAAAACTATCAATAATTATATATCTATTACACATTTTTCTTTATATTATGCAGTATAGATTAATCTTAGCTAATGAAAAATTACTCAATAAATATTAACTTTACTGAAAAATGATGAAAAATGAAACTAACTGTGAATTCGATCTCGAGTGTTTCCACTTTGTTTGTATTCATATAATTATATGGTGCTCATTTCACGAGCACTTTGCTTCCCGTTAGCAAATGTATTTGCTTCCTCATAGAGAAAGCATTAGTTATTTTTTTCAATAACGGACAAACCAAAGTCTTCATTTTGCTCAATTTAAAAATAGAAATTTACCAAAAACGAAAAATTACAAAATAATACAAGAAACTTTTTAAATACAAAGACAAATCAAATCTTGTATTCGAGATGATAATTTTTTGAGCTGGAAAAGGGAAAGGAAAAGTTCTGTCGCACCCTATGCCTTTCCCAGCTTTATGATTTCTTCACAAAAATTGTCATAATATTACTCTATTTGAAAATTTATGATCAAAAAGTCTTTTCTATTCATGCATCAACTTTTTTCATCGGCATAATTATTATGTCGATGAAAAAAGTTTTTCTGTTTGAAACTGATGATTCGGATATTATAAATGAGCAGAACTTCCCTAATCTTCAATAAAGTGTATTATTATTATTATAGATCAATCGATTTGCCTCGAATCAAGAGAATTTTTCCGTTCTTGCATCAATTTTGAAGTATGTAACTGAAAAAAGTTTTGCTATGACAAACCGTGTTTTCAAATATTATTCAATTTCAAAATTTCCATACTCTGCAAAAAAATGTATTAATATTAGAGGTCAATCGATTCGTCTCGAATCAACACATCTTTTCTGTTCTTGCATCAACTTTGAATTATTTTAATGAAAACAGTTTTACTATAAAAAAACGATTTTCAAAATATATAAATTACCATAACTTCCCTACTATTTGATACAATGCGTTATTATTATAGGTCAATCGATTCGTTTCGAACAAAGGAATCTTTTATATTCATGCATCAACTCTGAATTATGCTAATAAAAAAACTTTTACTCTGAAAAACCGATTTTCAAAATATATACATTACCATAACTTCCCTACTCTTTGATAAAATGCATTATTGTTATAGGTCAATCGATTCGTTTCGAACCAAGGAATCTTTTATATTTATGCATCAACTCTGAATTATGCTAGTGAAAAAAGTTTTACTATAAAAAACCGATTTTCAAAATGTATAAATTACCATAACTTCCCTACTCTTCAATAAAATGTATTAATATTATAGGTGAATCGATTGGTCCCGAACCAAGGAATCTTTTATATCCTAGCATCAACTTTGAATTATGAGAATGAAAAAAGTTTTACTATAAAAACCGATTTTTAAAATATTATTGAGTGCTAGAAAAAAATTTACAAAATATTTTTAGAAATCCTTCGGTCAGTTTCAAGATATTAGTGAGGAAAATAAGCTCTCCAAATTTCATCAATTTATCTACAACCGTTTTCTAGTTATCGTGTTCACAAAAAAGCGTGACATCCACACATCCACACACACACACACATCCGGACAATTGCTTAGAACATTGTATTAGACATTTTTAAATTAGGGAGGGTTTAATTAAATGAATTTAAAAATTTTGAAAAATGTTACCATTACAAAGCTTCCTCTATGAGGAAGCAAAATGAAAAAAATTGATAATGGAATCTCTAAGCTCATGCAAAGATTTTATATCACTTTTTTTCAGTTTTAGGCACAAATTTATATTACGATTACTACTCACAGTAACAAGTCAGTTTTCCGATTTCATTCCATGCCTTTTTGAAATTAATTAAATTATTATTTGTAACGAAATATGGGAATAAAATTTTGACAAAGTGGTCCTAGTCTTCGTGACCGGTCACGATTACTCGAGCAACTATGCTTTTGAAATTTCCCCATAATCGTGAGCGATATTTCTTGAACGAGAAGGAACTAAATTAAGATTTTACTTCATTTTATGAAACAAAAATGATTTTTTTTTTCAAAATTATTTTCGTCCTGACCAAGTCATTTCTTGACATATTAAAAGCTTAAGCAACGAGACGCCTTTCCTAAACAAAATGTTAAGCTATTTTCCACGTTTCGTGATTCATCGCCATTGGCAATACAAATGAATTTTTTTTTACCCATGTGCTCTATTTGTATAAAAAAACTAATTTGGTTTCCACAACAAGCATTGTTCAAACTTAATTAAAAATATTTTAGGATTGTATTTTTATGCGGAAAATACTTAATTCTGGCGTTTACGCCTCAAAACTCACGATTACTGGGACTTTCCCGATTACTGGGACATCTACCTTACATACACTTTGATTATTTAGATTTTATTCAAATGTTCATATTTACTTAGTTGATGCACACATTTGAATACAGATACTTTGATAAACAATATCTTAAGCGATTTTAAATCAAATCTTCTAAAAATGTGTGCATCAATAATTTAAACATTCTTTTATAAAATGGCATCAGCTACATTCAGATAAAACAATAACTTGCAGAGAAGATTTTTTTAATGGCATTATGGTCGATGATATTTTTGTTTTGCAATAAAATTCTTTTTTATATATTTTTTTCAATAAAAGAAAAATTAGATTTTTCATGTTTCGTCTCGGACTGACTTACTATACTTTGTCAGTAAGGCTATGTGAATCAGTTCCGAGATCAGTTCTACCTTATACATTTTAATTAACCTAAATTCATCATAATGTATGTTTTCCAACAACATTCATTGTAAATTTGTTTGCAAATTCCGTAAACTTCGCAGTTAATAAAATTCCTGTTTGTTTATAACCTAAGTTTATTTTTTTTTAGTTAAAATGTTATAGATCCTTATGACTTTTATAACGGATATATCTTCAGAAGCGGCATCATTAGGCTCTCTTCAAAGGTAAACTATCAATTAAACCATCCCAAATTTTGTCCTCGATTTTTTCTATGCCATGGTCGTAAAATTTTTTGGATGCAGCGACAGCCCTTGCGAGAGCGACGCTGTTTGCACTGAGTGTATGCCTTCGAGAATTAAACATTTAAGAATTCCTGCCGCTTCCGAAGATCTATCCTTTGTAAAGGTCATACGGATCCATTAAATTTTAACAAAAAAAAGTTTTATAATAAACAAAGAATAAGGACTAGAAACTTCGAAATAAAGCAATTTTATTATTTAATTTGTGTAAAAATCATTCATCCTTATTACAAGTCTCTGCGATTATTGGAAGTTGAAAATGAAAATCTGTTCCTTATTGTTGACAGCACAAATAGTTATTCTTTTATTTGAAAGTAGCTGATGGAATAGTTTAGTCCTAAAAGAAAAAGTGGCCTGGCGGTACTTTCCATGAACTACGTTACCAGTTACGAACTTAGATAACATTCGGAACAGCAACCCAATAAGAAAATCCAACTACTTTTTTGGATATTTGTTTATTCACAAGTGGATTATTTGACTTAAATTTGAAAAACTGTGTGAAAAAAATTAATTTTATTTATCCAGGATACATAATTATAGTTGAAAGTTCAACAATTTGCTCTCAAATCAACTTTTATGTTAAAAATTTTACTGTTTTGCATTCGTCTTTTTTTGATAGAACATTTATCTGCTTGGTCAATAATTCATATTTGTAGCTGAAAATTTAATAACTTTGTGGAAAATGTATTTTTTATTGTTCAATTTTTCTAAACACTTGACTGTACCATGTTTGGTTAAACCTTTTTCCTATATATTGGTTAAGTTGGACATTCGTCTTTTTCATATCAAATGAATCTTCTTGGTCGAAAATTCATCTCTTCGGTTAAAAATTTAACAATTTTGTTGAAAATTTATGTCTTTTGTTCAAAGTTATTTTTTTTATTAGAGTTTTTAAAACCTTAGAAACTTCACTCTTCTATTGGAAATTCATCTTTCATGGTTGAAAGGTCATATTTTTTGGTTGAAAGTGAACATTTTAGATAAAAATTCGATAAAAAAGTAGATAAATTGGATAAAAAAATTGTATTACATAAAAACAGTATTTTAAAAAAAAATTGTCTTTTTACCTCGCAAATTCTAATATTTGTTTAAATTTTAGTATTTTTTGTTCGAAAAGTTGACTATTTAATTGAAAATTCATCATTGTATGCTTAAAATTCAACTATTTTGTTAAAAATTCAACTTTTTTGTTAAACATCTAATCATTTTCGAACAATTTAATTGTTCTGTTAAAGTCATCACTTATGTTCGAAAATTCAACTATGTTGTTAAAAATTCATCCTTTTGAATTGAACATCCATCTTTTGTGGTAGAAAAGTCATCCTTCGTGGTTGAATATTTATTTATTCATTTTATTTCTACTATTTAAATAGATTCAACCAATTGGTTGAATCTTCAAATATTCTTTGGAAATTTCGTCTCTTACTGTACATTTCACCTATTTGGTTATCAATACAACTGTTTGGTTCAAAGTTAATTTTTTTTCAAATTCGTCTTTTTGTGTTGAAAATTCTTCTCATGTCAGAGGCGATTGAAAGTGAATTCTATAGTGTATTTAGGAAAATTCAAATGGATTTGAAAATAAAGAGAATTTGCCGGAGTTCAAGAGAATTCAAAGGAGTTTGGTAGAATTACAGAAGTGAATTCATTCGAGCAAATTTTCATATGGGTTGATTTCTTTTCAAAATTGTAAAATTGTCAACTTGCATTATTTTCTAATCAGAAAAGTGTATAGTTTACATGCATTTTGTACTTGAGTTACCTGCATTTAATATTTTTGGTCATTTAAATTTAAAGGTTTCTCCATTTTGGAATACTTTTTAGTTTCTAGTTTTGATATTTTGTTCCTTTGTTAATTCGAACTTCATTCATTTTCAGACCCGAATATAAGTATATAATTTATAAATTCGCAACTCTGAAGATTTGAACAATCCTGCAATGGCAAATGAAAATACAGTTTCAAAATAAACTTTCATCGGATATGTTCGCCATATTAGTACCAAATGAAAGAAAATCAAGGGACAAGCGCTAGCCTTATTGAGAAAAATGAGTTTCAACATTTTTAGAAAAAGCAGAATTTGGCAGCTTTCAAATTTGTCATACTTTGTGCTGAATTTCTGATTTTGAAAGAGAACATGGTCAATAAAAAATTAAAATATCTATATTGGTTTAAATACTTCAACACTACAATAAAATGTCGACTAATTTTTGATACCTTCAAAGGTTCAAATGCTCATAAGTTTGTCAAAAATTTTTGTCAGTTATCAATCAAATACGTTTTCTTACAATCATTTGAAAAACAACAACACATTTTGTAACGAAAAAATTATGTGACATGAGCATGCTTCAAAAATTAAACAGTGTTCATTTACCTTTGAAAAGTGACGTAGACAAAGCGTGGAAACTGATGACTAACGACTAACGACCAAGCAATTTTTTCGAAATCGGTTAAGATTAGACCCTTGCGCATCAAAATATTTAATTTTTGACCAATTCCTCGCCAATTTTCTGTGGGAGAAACGATTTCAAAAATTTGGTTCAAAAGATCTCCCAGCTTCAAAAATGGCTTAGCCCTCACAAAACTTATATAGGATTATCTTTTATAGCTTTGAGAATCATGATGCATTACGTGTTTCATTTTTTTCCAAAACCGTAATGGCTGACCCAGGATGAAACTAACAAGAATTATAAAACAATAGGAATTATAGTAATCACCCTGCTAATTTCGCGCTGATCAAGACATTTTTTTATCCTGAAATAACTATTATAAAATTCTTCAAAATATCACTATTTTAAGGTTTGGCTGCACGAGATAAAGTGATTCAGTATGTCCACACAGAAAACCCCTAGATTTTCTTTAAATCGAACTTCAAATAGTTTCCTTGTAGCGTTTTAATTCGCGCAAAAATAAAATTTATCACTTACCAGATCAATTTGAAATCTGTGTCAAATTAATTAACAGCAATCTTTATCCATTTATCGATCATTTTTATTTTTATTCAATTTATCTGGCATCAGATAAATTCTATTCTCGAGCTTATTTTCGCGCAGATTACAATGCAACAACGAAACTATCTGATTTTCTTAGTAGATATGAAAGTCGGACTCTTTTCACTTTACAATTATCATTGTTGGAGAATATCTTGAAAATTCATTCATTGCTAATAAAACGGATTAGAAGTTTTTTTCAATTTACGTACATTGAATAATAAATTTGAAGTATTTCATGCTAAATTGAGTAACTGTGTTATTTACATACAGTTGAACATTATATAATTTCAAACATTCAGGCACAATGATTAGGACGTCTACAAATTAGCTCTTGGTCAGACCGAAATTTTTTCCATTTTCAGGCAGTTTTAAAGAGAAAACCTTAAACTTCAAAGCACAATCTAATAGGTGGCGGACCTGCGGACTTAACCTTAAAAATCATTAGTGAATACAATCGCGATACATTGTATCAAATGTTCCTTGTCGAACACCATTGTATTCACTAATAATTTTTTAGGTTAAGTCCGCAGGGCCGCCACCTATTAAATTTTAGTGACTGCTCAAGGTTTGCCCTTTGAAAGTATCTTAGAACGGGAAAAAATTCAAGTTGGACCAAGAGTTACAAGACATAAAAAAGGCACCGCATTAACTTGCAGACCTTATACATGAGAACTAATGTAAAATACATTAAATTTAATGTACATGAAATTGGGTTGAAGTTTCTGACGTCAACTACACATTCATTAAATAGGCAAAAATCGTTAATGTACAAAATAATTTCAAATATAATTTTATTCTGCACAAATAATCTATGTAACGATGGTCACCAAAAACATTATTTCGAAGTATGTATATGGAGTGGTAAATGGTGCACTTTCAATTGTCACATCTTTGTACAAAATTACGGAAAGAGACTTAAAAGATGTATCTTTTTGAAAGCATTCTTATTTCATAGACATTAAGAAAATCAAAAAATATCAATAATTTTAGCCTAACAAATGAATTATGGGATATCTCAGCTCCTAATAACTGAGGACTGCTATTCAATCCTAAAGCCCTTTCTTCCAGAAACCTGGGAGCCCAAGAAAATGTAAGAAAAAATCAAGGCCGTAGAAAATGGGCCTTTATTTTATGGAAGTGAAACTTCTTAGGGCGCGGTACGGCAATAACGCTCCATCAAGATAGCGGACTGAGCGCGCGTATTCATGGAATTCAAGGAATTCCGTGATGTACTTGAATTCCTTGAATTCCATGAATTCATTCCACTTAAAAATTCTTTCGAAGATTCATTTTCAACTTTAATTGTAAAAAAAGCATTGGATGATCATTTTTTGCCCAGATTCGTTTTCCGTGCAAGCAAATTTAATAAAAACGCATCTTTCAATGTTCAATAGGGCCAAAAATATATTTTTCCTACGATTTTCATGTATATCGCCCCTAAATTTGTTCCAATCCACAAAAAAAGAAATGCGTTTAAAAAAAAAAAGAAGATAATTTAGAGGTTTAGCAATTTCATAATCGTGAAGATTAGGACATTAGGTGAATCGAGTTCAAACTCAACATTTCTCTTGATAATTCGGTATAGAATACAATTATTAATTACTTTTCACATATGTCCTCCATAAGTCTGTTTTATAGGGTATACATAAATTATCCAACCAATTTATTATTGTCTTTAGCAATTTTAACCTAGAATAAAGTGAGAAAGTCGCGGTTTTTTCTCGAATTTGTCAAATTTTCGGTTAAAGCGAGGGAATAGAAATTAAATTCAACAGAAGTAGTTGTTGAAACCATTAATTATTCTTTATAATATTTTTTTAGAATAATGCTCGAGAGTTGCAGTTTTTTCCCATATTTTCTGCTTTTTGTCATTTTTTTCAATTGGAGTTAGGTAATCATTAATTCAAATTAGCGAGCATAATTGTTTAAACAATTTATTATCATTTATAATAATATTCTCTTTGAATAATGTTAGAAAGTTGCGATTTTTTCTCAAATTTCCAACTGCCTGTCCACTTTTCACATGGAGTGAGGTGGTAATTAATGCAATTAAGAAAAAATAATTGATTGGACAATTTTTTATTATTTATAATATTTTCTTTGAATAATGTTAGAAAAGTTGGTATTTTTTCTGAAACTTTCAAATTATTTGTCCACTTTTCAATTATAGAGAGGCAATGATTAATGCAATTAAACAAACATAATTGTATAAAAAAATTATTATTGTTTATAACTGTTTTCTTCTATAGAAATGCTAGATAATTGCGGTTTCTGCTAAAATTTTCCACTTTTTGTCTTCTTTTTTACTTGGTGAGATAATAATTAATGCAAGTAGACATATCAATTGTCTAAACCATTTATTATTGTTTAATAACTATCTTCTCTCAAAGTAATGCTAGAAAGTTGCGGGTTTTTTTGAAACGTTCAGCCTATCTTTGATTTTTTAGTTAGGAACAAATAATAATAAATATCAATAATAATTATTATTTGAACAAAAAGGCTCGCAGTAACTATTACAAGGACAATTTACATTTGATACGATCTATGTAGATAAATTTAAGAATATTTCAAATATCTATTTTATTTCAGAAAAATATGTGCACGAAAAAAGAGACTGTTTAAAAAGTTATCCTCTCTCAAGATTATTTATAATTTTTTCATTAATAAGCAGTCAAAGAAAAGTTAAAAATTTCAGGAAAAAACGCAAATATCTAGCATTCTTATAGAAAGTAGTTATATATAATAAAATATGTTTCACACAAGTAAAATAGCTAAATTAAATTATTGGTAACCTCGCTCTGAATGAAGAGTGGACGAAAAGTTGAAAATTTAAGAAAAAACTGCAACTTTCTATCATTATTCGATAGGAATGTTGTTATAATTAATAATAAATTATTCAAAAAATTGTTCTTGTGAACTTGGATTAATAATTACTGCACACTAATTGAAATGTGGATAGAAAGTGGAAAATTTGAGAAAAAAAACTGCAAATTTTAGCATTACTTTCAGAGAATATTACTATAAATAATAAATTGTTCAAAAATTATTTGTGTTGAATTTACTTGACTGTTGCTTCGCTCTAACCAAAAAGTACAAAATAAGTTAGAATTTTTGGGAACAACCTCTGATTGTCAGTAAAAAATAGTACTTCTTGTATTAGAAACAATCTTTATTTTTGAAAACCGCAAGTCATAATTAGCGCAAAATCTCGCAAAACCCAACTTTTCACTTATGGGGTTTTTTGGGACCCTATAAAACAGACTTATACGGTGGTGATATTTAAAAATTAATTATTCATTTGTATTCTATAGTTAATTTTCAAGAGAAACGTTGAGTTTCAACTCGATACACCTAATACTGAAAATTCTGAATAGAATTCACAAAAATAGTTATTTAAATTTTCAAAACCTCTTAATTTTTTTATTTTTAAATGACCCTTTAATTTTTTTGTGGATTCAAATCAATTGTAACGTGAAATTGAATGTACAAAAGAAAAGGTATTTTTTTTTAAACTTCAAAAAAATTTGTTAAATGTACTTTAGAACATTGTAAATTATATAAATAATTAATTGCGAAAATGAAATAATGTTAGTCCACTTTTTGTTCCTTTAAGTTTAAGAAGTTATTTTGTTCGAAACATTTATTTTTCAAGCAATGCTATTTCATAAAAAACAATGTTGTTTGTTTGAATACCTAGAAAAAATTATATTTAGTTACATAAATAATTAATTTTGAAAGGAAATACTAATCGATGCAAAAATGATTTATAATTTCGAACTTTCGTTATTATAAATGTTCATTTTTAGAATTAAAAAAATTCAAGCTTGAATACTTAAATACTACTTTATAATTCATTTTGTGGTCTAAAATTATTGACATATTGTATTTTTTTTCAGTTTAACGAATTAGGAAAGCTTTCAAAAAGACACCTGCATTTTTTTAGCCTCTTCCCCTAATTTTTCACAAAGATATCACAATTGAAAGTCCTGTAGTGACTGTCGTTGAATAGTTTGTTTATGCACAATTAAATTATCTTTGTACTAAAGATAATCTTGCATGGAAGCTATTTTTTTCACTTGGCTCTTCCCACTTTTGAAGAGGTGTCAATATTCAATGAATGTATAGTAGTCTAACGGATTGATATTCTCATAAAAATTAATTTGAGCTGTCTATCGATACCAGTAGATTACTTCTCTCATTGAGAAAGCTTGAGTAAAATAAAGGATTGTATTTTTATTTCGGACAATATACAGGATAAAGTTTTACCAAAAATGGAATACTCAAATTTTCAGATGAAAAAAATTCTTTTTTTTCAACATAGTTGTTATATTTTAAAGTCATAAAGACAAATTATCTACAAAAAGTTGAATTTTCAACCCAAAAATGTGATTTGTCATATAAAAAGTTTAACTTTCAACCAAATAGTTTAATTTTCAAGCCAAACGGATGAATTTTCTACAAAACAGTAGATTTCTGCTATAAAAGTTAATTTAAAATTAAATACTTGAATTTCCAACCAAAAAGTTGATCTTGCAACTAAAAAAGATAATTGGTTAACAACAAATAGTTTAGTTGTCAATTAAAAAAAACGTATTCCAACGAAGCATGGAACGGATTTTTCATCAAAATAGTTACATTTTCAACCAAACTTTTAACTAAAAAAATTAATTTCCTAAAAAGTAGTTGAGTTTTTTATTAAAATATGACTTTTTATTAATATAGTTGGATTTTCTTATCCCTCCCTCCCTCAACTGGTAACGTAGTTTATGAAAGGTACCGCTAAGCCACTTTTTCTTTTGAGACTACACTACTGTTGTAAGAACAAAAAACAAATGAAAAACACCTACATTGAAAATGACTGCAATTTCACATTTTTTTCTGCCAGTGTACTCTAAATTCTGTACACCACTGCACTGACCACGACCGTTTCCGTAGGACCGAAGGAATTGAACTGACACTGACTCAATCAGCAACACGAAATGTTCCTTTCTGATCCCTTTTTTTTGGTTGCCGCTGGTCGCGCCAAGCGCAGGTAAAAAAAGTCAACAAGTCCGACTTTTCCGGTCTCGCTTCCATTTTCTATCTACCTTCTATAGAAATAGTGGTGGGAGTGCTTGGGAAACTAGGGAAGCGCATACTCGAAGGTATTTCAGCATCCAAGTAGGTATTTCAGATTGGGTGGGAGATATCCGTCTGTAAGCCGAGGACCAAACAATAATACCAGTTGCGTGGGTCGAAACATTATTTTTTTATTAACACTAAAACCCGGTATGCCTACTCAGATCTAAGTTTTACTTAAAAGAGCAGGCTAAGGTTTGTAACCTAGAAATTATGTTTTAGAGATACCTCCTGAGTATTTTTACCGAGAATGACAAAAATTGTCAGGCCCTCTTTTAAAATAACTAATTATTTGTTGTTTTTGATCAATTTCTGTGCTTTTTTTCGAAACAAACAAGTAATGAGTAAAGATTTCTGCAATAAAAATCTTTAATTTTGCGTGCAAAAAAGTTTCCACGTGATTAATATTGATTGACAAAAATGTGTTAAAAGTAACATTTAATGATGAAACTCACTTATTTTTAGCATTTTATGATAACAAATAGAAATCAAATTTATTCAAATCAAAAAAAGCAAGAAAATTGGCATCACGATTACTGGGACGTTCACCTTACCCCTTCCTTTCATTATTATTATTATTATACCATTAAGCCTTTTCCCTTCCGGGGTAGGCGTGACTTGTTCGGTTGGAAAGAAGTGAAATAGGTATATAGGTATGAGGTTGATGGGTATATGGGTATAGGGTGGATGGGTATGTAGGTGTTATGTATAGATGTTTTAGATTGATCTGGAGTTCTCGTGTTATTTATATAAATGACACGTTCACTCCGCAACACTGCTCCGACCCAGGTTGCTGATCAATCTCTCTAGCGATCACCCCAAGTGAGGAGCCTCACAAAATTATTATGTATGGTTCCCCACCTGGGCCCATTAGTATCCAAGGTCTTTGTTTCAGGCATCATTCACTCTATTGTCACTCTGTTTATAAACTATTTGTCGCCACATATTTCTGTCCTGGCATACTACTCTAGCTTCATTCACGTCCATGCATTTTTTCATGCAGGCTCTTGTATTTCTATGGCTTCTTATGTCTCTTCGTATTAGTGTCTCATTCACAGATTCTAACCATTCTTTCGGCGGTCTACCTCTGGGCATTCTGCCATTTACTTTACCTTTATACACTTGCTTCGTCAGTCGTTCATCTTCCATTCTTTCAAGATGTCCGAACCACCTTAGCTGATTTCTTTCCCATATGTCAACTAGTGTCTCCCCTGTACCACATTCTTCGAGGATTGTCTCGTTTCGTACTTTGTCCATCAGTGTTTTCCCGCATATTATGCGCAGAGGTTTCATGCCGATCGCGTTGATTTTACTCCTGTCCTTTTCTTGACAGGTCCATGTCTCGCTACCGTATAGTACAGTCGGTACGAAAATAGAGTTATGTATGGCCATTTTAGCTTTTTTTGATATGTTTTTATTTGTGAGGATGGACCTTGCTCTACCGATAACCTGCTTACCCTTATTTATGCGCCTATCTAATTCCCCATCTATTTTTCCGTCGTTAGTGAATAGACTACCTAGATATACGTACTTGTCAACTTGTTCTAATTTCTCATCATTTAGAACTATGCTGCATATTGTTTTCTCACTTTTTCCCTCAAACACCATGACTTTCGTTTTATTCACGTTAATTTTGAGGTCCATGTTCTTCATGCTTGTATTAAGTTTATTCAACATTCTTTTTTAGATTTTTAAAAATATCTAAAAGACATGAGTCTTTGTTGAATTCTACGTTTTTGGTGTATTTTACGTTGATCTTCTGATAAGTAATAAAAAAGTTCACAAATTTCCGAGCAATTTGAAGAAAAGAATGATCTAGCATAAATAGTTCTGAAGTTATGAAGCTTTAAAGAGATTTTTCAGTTTAAAAAAATTGAATCTTATTCTTTTCGAACAATACCGTGTCTTCCAAACATACTACATCAATGTTTTTGGAAATAAATTACAGTAGATTAAATTATCTTCGAAACTAAAAAAAAAATTGATTCTAGCTCTTATAGAATATCAGTTATACTCTCTTATAGCAGACTGCCTTTCGTGCAACTTTATTATAGATCGCATTTTCAATTCGAAACTATTTTTGTATGTACTGCATCAGTACTTTTCATTATTTTCTGTAACGCTTATGCTTGGAAAAGACAATCGTCAAATGTTAGGTTCTAAATCGTCATTTAGAGAAAATGTATCAATCCTTTATTGTTTCTTTATATATTTCTAATGTATTTATACAATAAATGAGTTTTTGCATGACATAAGAGAATAGGAAATCCATTGGATTGTTGCACTGAAACAAGACAGTTACAATAATTCGATTATTCAATTTGTAAAAAGAATTGCACAAAATGCAGCCTGCTATAAAAGACTATACTTGATGTTCTGTAAGTGCTAGAATCAATCATTTTCATTAGTTTCATATATAATTGAATCTGCTTCAATTTATTTCGAAACAACTTCAATGTAGGGTGTATCGGGGACAAGATACTGTTCGAAAAGGAAAAGATTTAACGTTTTTTTTTTCACTGAGAAATCTCTTCAAGACATCATAGCTTCAGGACTATGTAAGCTGAAAAATTCTTTCTTCTAAATTGTTCTAAAATTTGTGAACTTTTTTTTTTGCTCGACAGAAATTTAACGCAAAATTTATCAAAAACGTAGAATTTACCAAAAATTGATGTCTTTTACACATTTTTCAAACCCTAAAAGCGAGGGGAAGGTCAATCAATGTTAATCACGTGGGAACTTTTTTGCAAGCAGAATTAAAGGTTTTTATCAGAGACAACTTTACTTATCACTTGTTGGTTTTAAAAAATCAGATAAATTGATCAAAAAACAACAAATATCAAGTTATTTTAAAAGGCGGCCTAACGATTTTTTTCATTTTCGGTAAGAATATTACCTAAAAGTATTACCCAAAAGGCATCCCCGAAACAGAATTACCCATTGTGCAACGTTTTGATGCGATTTTCTAGCTCAATTTGAAACTTAGGCATTTTGTGTGAACTTGGAAAAAATTATTTTTCAAAGTTTAAAAAAATATTATTAAGTATATAATTGGAACATTCATTTCTGAATCAATATCAGTGGTGTAGTCGTAAAAGAAAAACTGGCCTGGCGGTACCAGGCCAAAGAAAAGATTAATCATTAAAAAATAGCTGATTTATAGCTAGAATTCAGTCACTATTTGATAAAAGTAAAAATTTTACTGATTCAAATTTGGAAAGAACCAAAGACTTGCCAAAAGAGATGAATTTTCAAAACAAAAAGACAACTATTAAACAAGAAAGTGGAATTTTCAATCAAAAATTCAGATGTAATAAAAATTTCAACCATATTGTTAAATTTTCAACCAAAAAAGAATTTTATACAAAACAGTCGAGTTTTTTACCCAAAAATGTGAATTTTTTGTATAAAAGTGTTTATTTTCAACGAAATAGTTGAATCATCAACATAAATAGATGAATTTTCTACCTAGAAGATAACTTTTAAACTTCGTGATATATCTTCAACTTATGTGATGAATCTTCAACTGAAATAGTTGAGTTTTCTACTAAATGAATCAAATAAAATAGAAGATAGGTAACAAAGAGGGGGGTTTATAAGCGGAAATTACGTTACGAACTTGGATAAGATTCAAAACCTAAACTCAATACGAAAATCTGACTATATTTTTGTGTAAAAGTTGATTTTTTTATAGTAAAGGCCATTTTAGTTTTAGTTGAAGGTTCCTTTTTTTGGTTGAAAATTTAATTATTTTGATGAAAATTCGTTTCATGTTTGATTGAAAATAAATTTTTTCAACTGACTATAATTAGACTATTCCATTTTTGGTTAAAGTTTATCTTTTTCAGTTATGAATTTAACTATTTGGTTAAAAGTTTGTACATTTTATTTGCAAGTTTAACTTTTTTGGTTGAAAATTCGATTATCTTGGTAGAATTTTAATATTCTTGGCTGAAAATGCATCCCTTCAGGGTAAAAATGCAATTGTTTGCTGCAAATATCAACTGTTACATGTTTCCTCGAGAAATCATCTTTATTGGTTGAAAAGTCGATTATTTCACTTAAAGTTGAAATGCTTTGTAAAAAAAATAATTTCTTTATTGCAGATTCATAATTATAGTTGAAAATTCAACTATTTGCTTTTAAATCAACTTTCATGTTAAAAATTCTACTGTTTAAAAAAACGGATTTTGGCTTGGAAATTCAACAATTACGCAGAAAATTAAACTATTTTGTTGACAATTAATCTTTTTGTTTGAAAAATTATATTTTTGGGTCGAAAATTTATCTCTCTTGTAGATGATTCGTCTTTTTGGCTTTTAAATTTAATAATTTTGTTCAAAGTTCATGTATTTTGTACAAAGTTCGTCTCTTTAGGTAGAACATTAATTTTCTTACTCAAAACTTCATATTTTTGTTCATCTAAAAATTAAACTATTCCATTTTTGGTTAAACTTTATTCTGTATACACTATAAGTTGAAAAATCAACTATTTGGTAGAAAATTCACGTATTTTTTTAAAAAGTCGTCTTTCAGCCCACAAAATTATTCTTGCTTTTTCAAAGTTCAACTTTTTTTAAATCATCTTTTCTGATTTCCAAGTCCACTGTTTTGTGAATCATACAACTTTTTAAAGCTTCAAAACTTTACTCTTTTATTGGAAATTCATCTTTCATGGTAGAAAACTCATATTTTTTTATTGAAAATGAACTGCTTTCAAAAACAAATTTTTAGTCTAGTAAATTCTAATATTGGATTGAATTGTAATTTTTTTTCTTAATCCGAGCATTTAATTTAAAATATATCTTTATATTCTGAGAATTCAATTTTTGAAAAATGGAACTATTTTCTTGAAAACAAGGCCGTAGCCAGGGGGGGGGTGCGTGTTTGACCCCCCCCCCCCCCCCCCCGAAATTTTTGAAACATGTACATAATATACACATAATCTCCTGTGTGCCGCTGCATAACCCCCCTCCCGAATTTTTTTCTGCTGCATATCCCCCGCCGAAATTTTTTCCTGCTATATATCCCTCCCCGAGAAATTTTTCTGGCTACGGCCTTGCTTAAAAACATCATTTTTTGATCAGAAATTCAACTGTAGTGTTAAAAAGTTATACTTTTCAGTTAAAAATTTATCTTTTAGGATAGGAAAGTCATCCTCATTGGTTAAAAATTAATCTTTCTTGGTGAAAGAGTAACTTTTTTGATAAAAATTGAACTGTCTTCGAAAAAGTTCGACTTTTTGGCAACATTAATACATTAACAATTATGATTAAACAATTATATTTTAATTTATTGACTCACGTCAGCAAAGAAAACGCAAATTTTTTTTATTGTTATGTAATGTTTCCTCAGAACTCAAAAACCTCCAATGTTTTTATTGTTATACAAGACTCACCCCACCCTGTAAGTGAAGGGTCTGTAAAAATTTCAATTTCAAAGTTATATTGCTTCATTAAACAAAAAGAAGAAGGAAAATTTACCTTCCACCAATTTAAATCACCAATAGATTTATTATAGATCACCATTTTCTTTTCGAAATTTCCTTGGTTATGTTGCAATGATTTTGAATTATATCTATTTCAAGATTTTTCGTAAACAACATTCCATATTTAATTCCTGGCGCACAAGAAATAAGTAATCCTTATAATTAAGCATATTCTCTTATTTAATAGGATTTATTCACTTTAAATAAATTTATTTTTTCTGTAATTTTCTTTCTTTTCTCATTTGTTGATTATAAAGAAAAACGTTCTGAACCTAAGATAAAACGAAGAATTTTAGATTTTTTCGATGGGGTTAAACTACTTTTTTTAATGTTTATTATAAAGCCTGAATATACTAATAAATTTATGGATTCATTAATATTCTTAATATTACATGAAAATCGACCAATAAGTGAATTTACACGGTTTTCGGGGCACATTTTTTCCGATTTAACCCACATCCGCACGCGTTTTTTTTTTTAATTTAAAAAAAATTTTATTTCGTATGGTCGATATATTCAATAATATCAACTTTCCAGACGGGTCATATCCTTAATATTACATGAAAATCGACCAAGCGGTGAATTGATACGGTTTTCGGAGCACATTTTGCCCGATTTAACCCACGTCCGCACGCGTTTTTTAGATTTTTTTTTCATTTTACTTCGGATGGTCGATATATTCAATAATATCAACTTTCCAGATGGGGCATATTCTTAATATCACATGAAAATGGACCAATAAGTGAATTGACACGGTTTTCGGGGCACATTTTGCCCCATTTGACACTTTTGTGGTGATGTAACAGTAATGTGGAAGTTTTTGTGTCAATATAGTAGACAATCTGTATCGAAATGGAAAGAAAAAAAGCAGTGAAATTTTTTTTTGTGTGAAAAATTAACATTTTTTGAAAAAAACTTTGTTTTGCTCTCATTTTTTAAAAAGTAAGATTCGAAAAACCGAAAGTGCCAATATCTTTTATAAACATCACACTACCGTAATATGCAAAAAAAAATTATGACAAATTAAAAATTTTTAATTCTGAAAAATTAGTGAAACCGTCTCCGGTAGACGTCTGCAACTTCAGCCCAATCTGTTTTGGAAGTAAATTAATTTCCTAGTTGAAAATTTAACTGTTTTGTAGAGAATTCATATTTTCAGTTCTAAAATTTAACAATTTAGTAGAAAATGTAATTAATTTATTGAAAATTCGTTTTTGTTGGATAAATGCAGCTATTTTGAATTTCTAATTAGAATCTTCTTTTGTTTGTTGAAATATCATCTATAACATTTATTGCTGAAAATTTATCTTCTTAGTTTGAAAATTAAGGTCCTTGGTTGAAATTTGAACTATTGTTCTCAACAGCTCAGCTTTTTGGTTGATTCCTAATTTTAGTTCAAAATTCGTTTGCTTTTTTTGGTTGAAAATTAATTTTTTCACCTGGAAATGTAAATATTTCGTTGAGAATTCAAATGATTTGTTGAAAATTCCACTGTTTTGTGGAAAACTCGCACTTTGAGTCTTAAAATTCAATCATTTAGTAGAAAATTTATATTTGGTTAAAAATTTTTATATTTTGTGAAAATTCGTCTTTTTTTGGTACATACTCAATTTTGTGTGCCAAATGCAACTGTTTATTTTACAATATTACAAACATACTATTTGAAAATCCGTAATGACAAATTTGCGAATATTGAGAGTTTTAAACATTTTTGAAACAAAATCTCTTAAAATTCTTTGGATTTCTGAATATAACTTAAAACCATATATGATAACATTTTACTTCTTAAAAATTAAAAATTAGTACAACTTAAAATTTTCAATTTCAATCCATGTATGTGTTTAAAATTTGCGTCAAATATTCTTACAATATTATAATATTATCCTAAAAACAAAAGTGTCAAGACAATTGATGAAAATGAGTCTAGATTTAAAAAATATATTTGGGTCAAAATATCTCAAGTGTGCCACATTTAAATCGATAGTTATATTTTCAATCAATTCATACAGTTTTCGATTCGTTTTTATATCAAAATTACTTCCCTAAAATAATTTTGCAAAAAATTCATTTTTTTAAAGTTATTAATAATCAAAGTTCTTGATCATTTTTTTTCTTCAAAAATTAGTTACTCGCGAACCGTTCATCGAAAATCAATAATTGAGTCATGAAAATGTTTGTTACGAAGTATACTTCACGCTGACAAAATTTTTCGATAGTAAAAAAATTTATTTATTGTTTAAATAATCGTTTGTTTTAAGCAATTGGAAATTAATTAGATTTCCCCGCATGTGAAAGAATTCTTCCACATTTCAATAGAGTTTACAATCTCTTCCGAAAATTGTTATGAAAAAAAGGTTGTATTTTGCAGTATTTTAAAAGTTATTGATTTTTATGTGACCGCGCTCCGACCTCCAGCGCTGGTCGAGCACGCACAATTATGTAAACAAATAACAAATGCATAGCTTCGGCGTTTATTGGAGGAAAGTTATCGTTTTTCTTTCTTAGTAACTTTAAATTATATCAGTGGTAATATTGAGTGATTAAGATTGATCAATCGATATTATTCGTTTATTTTATAAACAAATTTTATAAACAAAAGCATAGTTCGGTCATTTATAAACAGAAAGTAATAGTTTTTCTTTCTAACCCTGGCGGACCGGCCGAACGCAAACATTACACTACAGCGTAACGGTAAAGTAATGGTAAAGTAATGCTAAAGTAATATGGCATTATAATTAATAAAGGAAACAAAATTAATATGTAAA
>CAKNXH010057136.1:0-17333 GCA_932178445.1 Andricus quercusramuli
GTTTATAACAATTTGCTATTAAAAATTGAAATTTTTTCCTTAAAACCCGTTAAACACTTTTCGTTGATGATGCACTATCCCATAGCAGATTCATCAAATAAAAACTCAATAAAAGTGTAACTTTAAAAAATAGTATAAAAAAAATCCCCCCTCCCCCCAATTTTGGATTTTCCTTATCAAAAAAATCATTTGATATTCAGCAGACCTTCTACATTACAAAACTCTAAAGCGAAAGTATAATAATATATATTATTTTTTATAACAATGAATATTTATTATATGCGTCGCTTCCTCAGTGAATACGGAACGTTAATTAACAAATTTATATTTCATAAACTATTGGTCGTGCAAGGTTCGGTGAGAGCTCATTTGAAAACTTATTTTATCCTCTGAATATCATCTGTTACACATATTTACGCTATCTCTTACCTGAAATGAATATTCCACGCAAGAGTTAAAATATGTTGAATATTTTTGTTTAAAGTGATTGTAAAATTCCAAAGTAGAAGACATCAAAAGTGAAAATTTTTGACTCTAGGTTCTTTGGGCGCAAAGTTTATAGGAATTGAATATTTTCCAACCGAATATGTTGACGTGATGTAAAATTGAGTGGATGTTTTTTAAGAACAATCCTGTTTGCAGGGTTGAAAAGTCAAGTAGACGTGACTTTATTTGTAACATATTTAGGATAACATAAGATTTGAACAAAAAATATTTTGAAAAGTGAGATAATTTGCAAAAAAGAAGGATGCCAACAACAAGCGGTATTCCCAAGCGGTCACCCATCCAAGTACTAACCACGCCCAACGCTGCTTAACTTTAGGTGAGGAGTAGGAAAACACAGTCGAAAAAACCTACATACATTTACACTCTTAAGTAGGTGTTAGTTATTGAAGAATGAAAGTCCTTCGTATGGTAGTATGTGTTTTAAGCGAAACGGGAGTTTTGATTTTGAAGTATTGATAATATTCTTTGAGTTCGCTAGATTGTAAATGATTCGCATAAAAGTTTTCAGCTAGTGATTTTATATAGTCATTGATTGTTTGTATATTTGCTTCTTCATGCAAGTCTATGATTCTACTATATCTACTTGCGCTTAGTATTAATCTTGGGCACTTGTTTTGGAAGATTTGTAACAGTTTAAAATTTGTTTTCGCAGCGCTACACCATACTGGTGCTCCGTAAACCAAAATTGGTCTAAGTATCATTCTGTATATTAGATTTTTATTTTTTCTCGATAACTTAGAATTTTTTGCCATTAATGGATAGAGTTTGTTTTGTACTGAATAGCCTTTTTTAATACTTTGTTTGATGTGGGCTTTAAAAGTTAGTTTTGAATCTAAGAATGTATCTAAGTATTTTACACAGGTAATTGGCCTTATAGGATGTCCATATACTGTGACGGGCTGGAATATTTTTAGGTTGGTTGCTTTTTTAGAAAATACAATTAATTCTGTTTTTGTAGCATTTAAGGAGATTTTCCAATCACTATACAACTTTTCAAGCTTATAAAGATGTATTTGTATTTGTTTTGCGCGAGGGTTTGCGGCTACAATTGCACTGAATGAATGAGAATAAATTGCCGTGTTATCTGCGAAGAGGGACATTTTTGTTTTATCAAATTTAGGTATATCGTTTAGATTGATATTGAACAATTTAGGGCCCAACACAGAACCTTGCGGCAGTCCTGCTAGAACTTTGCGTTTAGTGGAAATAAATCCATCTATTGTGACTATAAGGTTTCTATTTTGTAGATAAGAGTAAATGAATTTAATTAATGCAGGTGGATATTTGTACTGTATCATCTTGTACACCATTCCATCTATCCATACTCTATCAAACGCCTTCTCAATATCGAGAAATAACATTACTGTGACTTTGTTTAAATTAAAATTTGTACATATATCATTAACAATTCTTACGAGTTGCTGCACTATACTGTGCTGTTCCCCAAATCCAAACTGTTCGTCGATCATAATTTTTTCTTTACTTTCAAAGATATTAAGTCGTTTTAGAATGATTTTTTCAGTCAATTTACTAAGCGTTGGTAGTAGACAAATGGGTCTATAACTACTTGGTTCTGTACTACTTTTACCAGCCTTGTATATTAGCGTTATGTTTCCCGTCTTCCAGTTAGTAGGAAAATGTGACATTCGTATTGCAGCGTTTCTTATGTACATTAATTGCACAATTGCTTTTTTTTGTGAGATTTTTTTATTATAATATTTTGAATATTGGCTAAACCTGGCACTTTTTTCGAAGGAAGCATTTTGATTGTTTTCATTATTTCACTAGGATTAATATAGTAATCTGTGTAGTCGTGTATTTGCGTTTGAGTTATAAAATTATTAACCGTTTCAACTATTTGATTCAGTTTTTTTGTAATATTTTGTAAGTCAGTATCGTGAACTTTTTCATGTTTCGTTGCTAACATTTGGGCTTCATCTATTGGAGTAAATGCAACCTCATTATCTTTTTGCAATGTAGGTATAGGATAATATTCTTTTTTGAGTATTTTTGTCATTCTCCAAAGAGAATTATCATTTGGGTTTAACATTTTTAACTGATTTCCCCATTTAGTGTTTCTATATTTAAGTATTTCTGAGTTAGTAAGGTGAGTTTGTTTGTTAAACAAGATCTTATACTCTTTGTTTCTGGTACGTTGCCATACTTTCCTAATGCTCCGTTTAGCATGAATTTTTTTAAATAATGTCAGGTGGTAGGTTATCGCGAGTCTTCATTGGTGGTTTTTTAGGGATTGTTTCATTAATGCAATTTTATAAAGTGTTTGTAAGCTTCTGTACTTGATTTTCTTGTTCGTTTGTAGTTGTTATATGTGGTGTAATTTTAATTTCTTTATTTAATAGGCTTTGAAAGTTTGGCCAGTCCGACTTATCATAGTCATATATTAATATATTTTTGACAATTTTATGTTGAGCTATTAAGCTGAATAATATTGGTAAGTGGTCAGAGCTCAATTCATGTGCTACTTGGAGATCAGCATTCAGATCACCGAATAGTATAACTTTCCTTCCTATATTTAATAATTCATGAATTTCCCTGTTTGTAAATTCATTACGATGATTATTATATGCGGCTACTATGTGGAAAGCACTAACTAACTTTATACAGATGCATTCTAACGTAACAGAATCACAGATTTTACCAGCCCTGTATGGAACGGTATTTTTTATAAATATAGCTACTCCACCTGCGCTATTTTCTCTATCCCTCCTTAAACACGTATAATTTCTGTTTTTTAATTTATCTTTTGACGTACATTTTGTTTCATTAATCATTAATATGTCAATATTAAAACGATCAACAAATTCAATCAGTTCTCCCATTCGGTTTTTTATACCATTTGCTATTGGTGTTTCACATTGTTCAAGACTAATTCTAAGTTCTTAAACCGCTCTTAACATTTTTGAGATATTACACATTTCTTTGATTTGATTTACTTCTCTCATGAGCATTGTTAATTCATTGAGATCGTTATTAAAACTCGAAGGTGGTTCTGAATTTAATTCTTAGATTTTGAAATGTCTTGAGACGATACATTTAGCGTACAGGGCTGCAAACTTACCAAGTTGAGAGGAGACGATGGTTTTCTCAAAGGAGGAAAGTTTTGGATGTTCTGACGATCTAGATTTGGCATTGTCCTTTCCAGATTACCTGTTGATTTTTCCTCAAAGTTCGAAATTTTCTGTTGTTTATTGAAAAACAATGCTAATCTCTAATTATATTCTTTACAGGTCGTTGCATTTGCTGGATGAGGTTCAGCGAAGTTAGCACATTTAGCGGGATCGGTTCTTGGTTTTTCGCAGTTCTTCGTTAGATGATTCTTTGCACATTTTAGGCATACTGGATCAGCATAGCAGTTGGTTGTCACATGTCCCCATTCCTGACATCGGTGACCCTGTGATAATCTTTTGTTTATAAAGTGTCCCCAGAACACTTTCGTGTAGCCAAGGTGACGTACTTTTTGATTGAGGTCGTTCACTTTTATTGCAGATGGGAACGTTACCATAAATATTGCGGTTTTCGTGCTTTTCATCGGATTCATATTTAAAGCTGGAAATTGAATCTCGTTCAATTCTTTCAAAATTTCTTCTTTGTTCACTTTATCGTACAGTCCTTTTAAGATATAGGTTCTTCTTTGTTCGTTTTTGGTTGTGTACACTGAGAAACCCTTGTTTGTATTTCTTGTTAAAAATCACACTAGATTTCACTATCTGAACTTTGCAATGAGAGGCAAAAAGCAAATTTTAATAATATTTACTAACCTCAATAGTAACTCGTAGCTACTTAAAGAATTATAAAATATATTGGAATAAAAGTTAAAACAATTGCATTTATTGTAAAAGACATTTGAAGTATTTATTAACCTCTGTAGTAAAACTGCAAGTCTGCACTATTTACTAATTTTGGTAGGAGAAAATAGTAAATTTGTTGGATTAATATCTGTAGAAGATAACAGTATTTACAAAGTGCTGTAGTAAAATGATGCGCAGGGACCGTGCGCACCGAATTACTAACTGGTTAGCAAAATCTGCTACAGTGGGAATAGTAAAAAAAATAAATACGTGTTGCAAACTTTCACACAAGCCTACCTACACACATGTTCTACATTTAACGCATAATTCACATTTATTTAAATTAAGAATTGACAACATTAGAAATTAAATATATGTATATATTCTTAAAAGATAGTATTTTATATTATAAAGCTGAAACAGAAAAATCGTGTTAGAAGAAAACGAAGGCTGGCGGGAATCGAACACGCGTCTCCGGGACAGCAGTCGGGCGATGATCCATTTACCTATAAGACGTTGTGGGACTCAGAATGAAAACTTCCATATGACCTAAATGATAGAAAGTTTATTGGTTCTAATTCATTTAATCCTTAATTGATTAATATTCATGATATTTTTATAATTTTAAACAACAAAATTTTTAATGTAATTGAAATGAGTAAATATATTTTTTTAAATTATGTTTTTTTGCGGATTTTGCATTGAAACATAAATTAGATGTCATTTTCGCAACCTAAAAATATGATCGGCGATCGACAAACGTCAGATGCACTCGGCCGCGCTCGGTCCAAGGCTCGATACTTTCTGCTAAATCAGTTAGTAATATTTAGGACCAAATTTAATAATTGGTATTAACCTTTGTTACAAAAAGTAGGAAATGTCCATAATTCACATCGTGTTCCTACAGACAATAGTAATTTCTTCTACATATTTAGTATATTATGTTATTTAAAATACTTATTACTTTTATTTTTTTTGTACAATTTATTAATTTCTCTACTAATTTTTCCTACATCGGATTTTACTACAGAGAATAGTAAGGATTGCTATTACCAAATAGGAAATATTCTTATAAAAATAGTATAACTTATTATTTATGTATTAAAATGTCAAAATTTAAGCATTTTGCCCCCATTTGCTATCCGTTTTAGTAATTTTTCTAACCTAAAGTTTCTCAGTGTAAGTGTGAAATGGAACATTAGTGTCTTTCCATGTAGTTTTAAGCAGCTGATAGTCACTGTCACATGTTGTAAAAATCTCAGTAAAATTTGAATGATACTTTATTAAAAACCTCTCCTGTATCAGATCTTTGATTTTGTTCACCAACTGATTGTGATCAGAAATTCTGCCATGCAAGACTATTGGAAGTGGCCTCTTTGTATTTGTAGCTTTCTTAGGTGTACTCTGTTCTTGCTGTTGTTGTTTGCCAGTAGTTTTAAGGCTTTGAGCTTCATTCATTTCCATGAAATCATCGTTATTTTCACTTAAGTTTTCCAGTGGCGAGAATTTGTTTTGCGTTGGAACGGCTGTTCCAGTACGCTTTTGTAGCTTGGTTACTTTTTCCATTGTTAGAATTGTTGTTGTTTTTGTTTTTCTTGGCATAAGAAAACAATCCATTATTGGATTGAATATGGGCATATCCACGTAAAGTTTCATTTTCACTATAAAAAAAAAGTCAAAAACAAATCTTAAGGCAGACATTTCAAACTTTTTTCCTACGTTCTACATATACGTAGAAACGCATTTTTTAGCTTGGTCAATATCTTTGCGCATGCGCGCAGTTTGCACAAAATATTGAAATTAATAAATCCATAAAATCCATATAATGAATGATATTTTAGGAACAGAAGGTGAAAGAGGCTTGTTTCTTCTTTTTTAATGCTCAGGATACTTTCCAGTAGTGTGTAAATTACCATCTTCTTGATTTAGAATATAGAGGAAATGGCTCGAATTTGATATAGGGCTTGAATTTGAGCCACCTGGATTTCTGGAAAACTAAAACATGTACTAGGTTGGTAACAGTAGGAACTGAGCGCACTTAAGTGTGGTGGAAAATAGTGACAGTTTCACTGTTTGATTTGCATCACAAAAAGTGTGAGACAGAAAAATAAAAAATCGGATATCCTCTGAGTTAATTCCAGGGAGGTCTTAAATGTCTATTCATTATTTCGGGAATGTAGTTTTTCCAATAAATGTTGTATGTAGTAGTGAAGTAGGGTTAGTGGAATAGTATTGCTCGGTAGATATGGAGATGCTTCTGTTTATGGGTTTTGCTTTTTAAAACTGAACATTTTGTACCGGGTGGCTCTAATTTGATATACCATGGGTGGCTCGAATTTGATATACCAGAAAATCACAGTTAGACATTATTCAGCTTCCTGAATGTTAAAAAAATGGGTTCATGTATTCATGCACGAATGTGTGTATATGTATGTGCTTGTTTAGTGTGGATTCATGTGATTCTAACAATGACGAGTGTAGTGTGTATACTAACGCTTATTGTCCAATTTGTCTTCTTTGCAGATTTCAGAATGTCAAATACCAGATTCGATTATACTTTGTATCATCCTAAATAATATTAATAAATATTTTCATGTCGGAAACTTGCTTCTTTTTTATGTATTTCGATGTTTTTATAGGTATATCAAATTAGAGCCACCATTTTCCGATTTTCGAAAAACTCGTTTTTTGGAAAATCTTTATTTTACAAAAACTTGTTGATATGAAAAAATCAATCAAATCATCCGAAAGGTTATTAAATAACCTTTAGAATGACCTATTGTTTGTCGAATTTCGGTTCATAGAATCCCGGCAATCCATCGAAACGGAGTTGGTATATCAAATTCGAGCCCTTTCCTCTACTGGGTGTTTTTTTTTTAACTTGAGACATCGAAATATCTCAAAAAATACGAGTTGCAAATGCCCTCCAGTCGGGATCTCGATATCTCGAAAACGGTAAGAGAGCAATAATTTTTTCATGCAGATTCGTGTTCAGCATAAAAAATACATACAATATGCGAGTTCTAACAAAATAGAAGGTGATCGACCTTTTTTGCAGTTTTACTCCTTTTTTGATATCAGCGGTTGCATAATATGAAAAAAATGAGTATGTAGAATTTAGATAAAATATCAAATTTGTTATTGGAAATTAAGTAAAAATCTAATATGTAATTCGAAGTTTTAAGATAAAATCATTTAATATTTTTAATATTAAGAAGATATGTAAATATTTACTTGAAACGAAAAGTTTTAAGCTAAACCAAACATACACGGGTCCCTCTCACACCTTTTTGCGGTGCTAAACTTTGTCACTGATGGCCTTTTTGAGTGCCAAACTTTGACAATTCCTTTGGAAGTGTGAAACTTTGCAAAACTGTAACATAGGAAATTTTATTTTTGTAGCATCAATTCGAAATTATCCGGAACGCTGAAGATATTTGAATATCCTATAAGGTTCATTTCAAAACTATCGGCTAGATTACGGCGGACAGTTTTCTAAGGTTTTTCGTTTTTTCTGTGATAAGGCCCACTAAACTACAGGGCAAAGTCGGCTAAATACGGGTTAATATTGCCAAGGGTACTGGATAAGGTCGGCTAGTAGGTAACGGGATAAAGTCGGTTAGGGTAGGGATATAATTGGCTGGGGTAGGGGTACAGTCTTCTAGGGATAGGGGAAAGTTGGCTAGGGTAGTGGTAGTAATTTGGGCTAGGGTACGGCATAAAGTCGGCTAAGGTACGCGGTAAAGTAGGGTAAGGAGGGGCAGCGTCGACCAGTTAACAGTCAATGACTTTTTTAAAGTTAATAAGATGTGGAATTGATCCACTTTTTTTAAATTTCGAGTCCTACATTATTGTATATCATATTTCTATAAGTATTAATTACATTAATGAAACAATGATTTAATAATTCAATTATTCCCAACAAGCTGTATTTCGTTGCCTTTGCCCCACACCCGAGGGCAAAGGCAACCGCAGCTTTTTATGAAAATCAAAACATCTGAAGATGGCAAAACATGATGGTTCGCGTCTGTGGTAATTTATATACTGGAAAAATTACCTTAAAACATTTCCAGCAAGAAGAATAAGTTATTTTTAATAAAAATAGTGATAGCTGTGATATAACCTCTTATGCTTTGACATTGCACTAGATACGGACTACGCGCAAAGGTTTCTACCATAAAACTACCGCTCTACCGACCGGATTTAAAATAATAATGTTTAATAGTTTCTTGCATGTAGCCCAGAAGATAAGTGGCTGTCCTACATTACCGATCACTTATAGCTATTATTTTGGTTATGCTTGCCCCACTAGTGAGGCCTCATTTATTTACGATATTTAAAATATTTGGGACTTGAATTAGGTTCAACTATTATAATGAAATAATGCGATATTGTGTAATCTGTCAAAATATAAAATTTTCATACTGTAAGTATTGCCATTAATGTTGAAAACTTCATATTTCGGCCAGCGAATCTTCCATTCTTTCGTTGTCAAAACTGTTTTCTGCATAATTTTTCCTTTACATCGTTAATTTTCAAGATTTTAGTACGTAACACTATTTTTATGATAAAATAGATTTATTTAATGCAATGTAATATTAAAATTGTTAAATAATAGCGATGTTATAAGCAAAGTTGCCTTTGCCCCACCGGTTGGCGCTGCCCCTCCTTACCCTATGTTAAAGTGAGTTAAAGTAAGGGATAAGTTCTGTTAGGGTACGGTATAAGATCTGTTAGGGTACGGGGTCGTCTTAAGTCCGGGGTAAGCCTACTAGGGTCCTAGAGGATAAGGTCCGCTAAGGTACGGGGTAAAGTTGGATAGGGTACGGGGTCAAGTCTATCGTCTTAAGTGCGGGATAAGTCTGCTAGGGTACGGGGAAAAGTTGCTAAGGGTTCGGGATAAGTTCGGCTAAAATACAGCGTAAAGTCCGCGGCTATGATTATAATCCGCGGCCTTGAGTTATCTAGGTTATGGGGTAAAATTGGCTACGAGACCCTTAGAATTGTTAAAAAAAAAAAAATGAAAGACATATTTAATATTTTTTTTTTAATTTCGAAATTGCTTATTTTAGTACCAATAAATACTTGGGATAAAAAGAACATGCTACTTCCATTTTCTCTTTCCCGCGTCTTCTATTCCTCGTTTGCTTCTTCCTTCTCCTATTCACTGCACCCTCAACCCCTATATAATTTCTTCGATGTGGATGTAGATAGAATGTAGCAGTACCGAATGTTCACCTATGCGGGCCGAACTGGGATATGTGTGTCTGTTTGCATATATTTGTGTATATGTAATATGTATGTGACTGAAGTGTGTAAGGACATGTGTGTGCCTGTGTGGGTGGTTTCGACACGTAAATAGGTGGCGTACGTATCTATCGCGGCTTCTATTGCAACAGATGCCTGTTGCTACGGGGGTAAAAGTTTTTGAACTGACTCTAACACTCTAAAGTCTAACTCTAACTTTTCGTCCTGCCTCATGCAACTTCACTTTCATCCCCGCTTTATCCGGCTTCGTATCGGTCGTTGCTCCGCATTTTCGGCTTTCATACTTCGCACTCAATTCCTCCCCAATTCAAGGGAAAATTTCACGTGTCGCTAATCGCTTAATGTATACAAAAGGGAATTTTGTAGCAATAGGTGCTCTATTAATATTGATAATTTGCATAGTCGATTGCGAATTAGGGAGATAGATAAAAATGTAAATTGTTGTTAAGGTATGGTATAATTAGTATGAATAATTTATATCCTTAGGGAAATACAGGGAAAACCTGGGAAATGGCCGGGAATTTTTCAGATTTACTTTGACTTTTGCAATAAATATCGTCTCGCTCTTCGAAAAATAATGTGTTTCGAATTGTGCTCAGTGTTACCAAACATCTCCATTTATATATCGGCAATTATTTTATACTTATGATTTTAAGGTTAATGTTTTGTTAAAAAATGATGGTCTTTTTGTACTATATATTTAAGTATTTGAGGCTTGTGTTGTAGTTCTTTTTAGATATTTAAAACATAGTAATTACCTAGGCAGCCTAATATAATTAAGTACTAAGTATTGGCATAATAAATCTATAATTTAGTTATGCTATAAATGCTTTGCGTCTTCAATATCAAATTTACGAAAAAACCACTAATATCTCATAAACTACATATACGATGGACAAATTGGGCCCTTTTCTTGCGGAATGTCACAACTCATATTCCGAAATAACACCAGTTGCTTCTTTGCCTAGAAGCGGTTTATTACATTGCAGACTTTACACCCTTTATCCTATTCCCTTAGTCTCTTTTGGTTAAAAATTCTACTATTTTCTTGAAAAGTCATCTTTTTTTGTTAAAAATTTATATTTTATGGTTTAAAGTCAATTATTTTTATTTAAAAAGTTTACTACTAGATTTTTGGTACAGATTTCATTTCTTTTGGTTAAAACTTACACTATTTGGTTGAAAATTTAATCATTTTGTTAAACTCTTACATGTTGTTTTCGTAGAGAATTCAACTGCTTTGTTGAATATTCTTCTTTTTGGATAGAAACTTTATCTTTTGGTAGAAAAGTCATCTTTTTTTGGTTGAAAAATCATATTTCTTGGTCGAATTTTAACTGTCTTCTAAAAGATTCAATTTTTTGGCTTGAAAATTCTACTATTTGTGATAAATCGCAAAAGCTTTTGGTGTAAGTTTAATCTTTTTGGGTTAAAAATTCGATTATTCGATTGAAGATTAATCTTCGTAGGTTAATAATTCATCTATTTGGTTAAAAATTCAACTTTTTGTTAAAAATTCGCCTCTTTTGCTAGAAAATTGAACTGTTTGTTGGAAATGCTAATGCTTAGTTGAAAATGAATGTTTTTTGATGAAAATTCTACTATTTGACTAAAAATTCATCTTTCTTGGTTAAAAATTATTATTGTTTTTTGAAAATACACTTTCGTGGCCTAAAAGTAAAATTTTTTCTAAAACATTCGACTTTTTAGTTATAGAAAACTCAACTCTTTTGTTGAAAATTCATCCTTTTCCCCACTGGTTTATTCAAAATGTAATATGTTTCGACTTTAAATCTTAGGAATTTGTTACCTACAGTAGTGTTATTTAAAAAAATTCATTCTGCTATTTTGTTGAAAAATCACCCTGTTTACTTTATAATTATATTTCACCTTGGAGTTATAAAATTTTTAATTATTCTCGAAATGTATACGTTAAATTAATTATTATTGAATAATTATTATTATAAACGCTTAAAAATCAACGGTTCAAGTAAATTTGAAGCTGACGGCTTAATATTTTCTAACCAAACCAATCGCTTGAAATTTTTTAATATGAAAAATTAATAAAAAAATTAATTCATAACTTTATTTTTTAAAGAAATGATGATTAATGAAATGAAGAAAAAATGATAATAAACGTCAGTATGACACAACTTTCATGTTGCATATGAGGTATTTTTCAACTCAAAATCCCTGATAAATTTTTAACAGACCATTAAACACAATTATTATCTTTCTTATACATTTTCTTGTTTTATCGATGATTTACAAAGATTTGTCTTTTAATTACTGTATTTCTCGCACCCACAAAATGTGCCTTTAAAGAATTCAAAACACCACCAATAATTAAAATAGCAAGCTTCTGAATTATTTCAAGGTCTTAGCATTTTTATTGTTAAAGTTTTTTCAATTTTTCAGATGCATTTTAAATGCGAAAAATTACCAAAGGGTGAAAAAATGTTGAAATAATTCACAGATCTTCTAAAATTCATTTTAGTTTTAAAAGGATCATAAGAAGAAGATTTTTTAACAAGATTATCTTTTAGATGAACTAAAATTAAAAATCCATGAAAATTGATCAGAATTGCGTTTTTTTATTATGCAGATTATGAAAGAAATTAGCATTTTTTATTTCTAAGTTTTTTCCCCTACTCTGAGTGAGTGATTCAAAAAGTCCAAATTTTCGAAACTAGAAACGGCGTATTATCAATGGGCTGAAAATTTTGGGCGAATTTTCGAAGTAGAGCTTTTGTTAGTCAAAAATAATATAACATTAAAAATTAAAAAACAAATTTGTGCTGTAGTCAGAATTATTTCAAAATGCGCGTAAACAAATTTTTGGATTTGATTAATTGCACATTAAAAGCAAATCGTAGTTGTACTGCTTGAAATTTCTTCAACTGGAATCAAATATACATGCCATTCATTCGTTGCAATACCAAAAAATTGTAATTTACATTGAAGTAAATTAATTGAGGGTACATATTTTTTTTTTAAATACAAGAATAACAAAAAATTCCACCAATAACATCTACAACGCAAAAAATCTGACAAGTACAGAGAAATGAAAGTTAGCCAAGTAATTTCGCAAAAAATTTGTTCACAATTATTATTATTATACCATTAAGCCATTTCCCTTTCGGGGTAGGCGTGACTTGCTCGGTTGGAAAGTAGTTTGGGATAGGTATATAGGTGTAAAGTAGGTCGTTATATGGTATAAGGTAGATAGGTATATAGGTATATATGTATTAGGTATAGATATTTTAGATTGATCTGGAGTTTTCGTGTTATTTATTCAAATGACACGTTCACTCCGCAACACTGCTCCGACCCAGATTGCTGATCAATCTCTCTAGCGATCACCCCAAGTGAGGAGTCTCACAAAATTGTTATGTATGGTTCCCCACTTGGGCCCATTAGTATCCAAGGTCTTTGTTTCAAAATATATGAAGAAACTTTGTTATAAACTACCTTATAGAAATTTTCAAATAAATGTTAAGAAGCCATATTAGAAATGATAAAACTTGGGATTGTATTTGATAAACAAAATGACTTTATTAAAAACATTTTGGGTATGGGAGATTGATGGTATAATATAATATCACCATTCGCCATGTTGTATATTGTCTAATGTGGCTTTTAAAATTTATTTAAAAATTTCTGTAGGGCTCTTCATAAACAAATTTCTTCACATACATTATTATGAATATTGTTTCCCAAACTACTTGGCCAACTATGATTTCACCGAACTGGGTAGATGTTTCTGGTGGGATTTGATTATTTAAAAAAAAGTGCAATTAACAAAATCAAAAAAATTTTTTTTGCGCATTTTCAACAAAATCTAACTTCAATAACAAATACTAACTGGTTACGAAAAATGTCTTTGTCTCAGTTCCCTCCTAATCGTATTTTGAACTCAAAATGAAAAAAGGCTATTATTCTTTCCAAAAGGCTATGGCTATATTAGTCCAACTTTTCAGGATGAATAGCCCAAATAGCGAAAATCTTGCAAACTTGGTTGTTGGAGCTGGAAAAGGGAGAGGATTTTTTTCCCTCCCGCCTGGGCTATTTATTCGTCGGAAAAGCTGGACGACTCGACACTTCGTTTTCAAAATAGTTTAAGTTTTGATATTTTAATTTTCTTTTGGCTTTGAAAATACTCGATATACTAAATAAGGGAATGGTCTAGTCATCCTGACATTTCGGGAAGACTAGCCAAACTTATGGAAAATCTTTGACTAATCATCTCGAATTTCGGGACGACTCATTTTGGAATATCCTAGAAGAGACTTGTGAAATCACGATAAAAAAACCATTTAATTTATTTATACCTCCTTTCATTAGATGTAGTGCGTATCTCAAATGTACAGTATTTTGATAACGTCCCTTCTAATACTTATGTTGGAAACTAACAACAGACTCATATTTCGAATCGTAAATTCCTTCACATAAACAATTCGCCCCATAAGTCCGATACACATAATGGACCCTAAAACATCTATGCTCGTAATTAGTTACTCCTTTCACGAACGCAGTTATAAGCCCTCGTCCTTGCATAGTATTATATGATGCACACACACCTAAACCCACACATACACGTTTTGGATAGGAAGGACGGAATAGTTAGAAGCGTAGCAACCTGTAGCAGCATCGTGAGAAGCAGAGGAAAGCCACCCAGCCGGGGAGGAGCCGAACGGCGAAAAAAGAGAAAGACCGAAGCGTCGCTCTCGTAATTAAGGACCAGAGACATCGATCGGTTCCAATGTACGCAGGGTGGGAGGGGGAGAGGAATAGGGTGACGGTGGGGTTGTACCCTAAATCGAAGAAGCATGGGACACACCCTGGAAGAAAATGGAAGGGGTTTCGGTGTAGGTGGCTGGATGCTCGGGGATGAGGTAGGTACCGTACCAACCCTTCGGCACCGCTACCCCCCTCATTGGGATGAGGGGGTAGCAGGTGTACAGGGCAGGTGTGCGAGCCACAATGGAAGACGATGCCGCGAGAGCGAGATTTCCCCAGAAGAGAGAAAGAGTGAGGCGGCAACGCCCATTTTTTGATAAGCTAGTTTACCCACCATCCTGCCTCCAGTTGGGGTGGCAGCAACCCAGGTGGGGCATGGGGCTCCTACGGAGATCAATAACTGCATAAAAATAAAGTGAGCCTCTGGCCCGCTACCTTTAACCCACCTCCGCCACCTCCGCAACCTCCGTCCTCACCTACCACCCCCGACGAACTAAAACCCCCGCGTTCTCCACCTTTCCTAGGCTTTTATCCTCCTTCTCTTAGTCCGCTCTTTCCTCTTCTTCTTCATCCAACCCCTTCCAGGACTATACTCCTGCGTTAACGTCTTCGTTTCGTTCTCAACCCCTCTTCTCTTTTTCATTTTCTCTTTCTCTTTTTTATCTATTTCTTTCTCTTTTTCTATCTTTCTCTTCCTTCTCTCTCTTCTTTTCTTTCTATATACGTTTCCATCCTCTACGCCCTCCAATGAGATCCAGAGGTTATTGCCTGTATTTTCTTAAGGGATGAATTCCCCGCGGCGCCAGAGACCCAACGAGAGGAAGAGAGAAGAAAGTGGAAGGAGATCTGCCCAGCGAAGAAGGGTAACGCGGACCGATGTGAGGTTACGACGTGTCCTTTCGTATAAAAAGGACGAGGGATGGAGAGGCGAGATGAACACGTAAAGGGCATTGGACCTGTTCTGGTGATGATGCGAGAGGGTTGCCTCTTAAAAAGTATATGGCCGCGTTCCTCCCATTGCGTCGTTGTATTAGATTCCGCGTTATTTGAAAGGCATGCAGAATCTCGAGAGGCGCTGAATTTTTATCCAGGGGATGACCGCGGTGTAGGCGTGCGGAAATAATAACCTGCGGGACTTCTCGTGAAAGGGTTCTATTCGGAAATATGCATATATCAGGGATCACAGTCTTCCCACTATTCTCGAAAAACTTTCCCTTTTCTCCTCAAATATGCTACATTTGAGAATACAATAGTTGAATTAGCGGGAAATTTCTGACTGGAAAATAGTCTCGAGTTTGAATTGTAAAATTTTAACTTGCTTTTGCTTGAAATTTACTAGAGTGACTCAAATTTTATTTTTAAATCTTACTATTAAAAAATTTACGAATGTTCGTTTGCGAGATTTCAAACTAAACTATTCAGGATTTAAGTAAAACTTTAAAGCTAAAATAATGTTTCGGGTGAAAAAGCATCGCGATTTAATTATTAATGATGTTTTTTTTTAAATGAAAAATATTCTCGGCCTATTTTATATAGCTGAGATTGAATTTCAAATTGACTAACAAGGAGATGATCAGAGTTGGAATTTTTGCTTAAATCTTATAAATTCCATACTGAGAAACCATTGGATCATTACTAATTTGCCAATTGTGATATCAAATGCAATGTTCAAGTTTCTTTAATTTGCAAGAATTGAGTCTTCAACTGTAGAAAATTCAAGTATCAATCGTCTTCAATTTTCAACAGCTGAAAATTCAATTTTCTTCCATTTTTAACAGATGAAAATTCAATTTTTTTTCAATTATCAATATTGGATAATGAAATTGTTTTACATTAAAGAACACTGAGAATTGAATTGTTGAAAATTGATTCTTCAGTTGTTGACAGTTGAATTTTCAACTGTTGAAAATTAAATAAAATTGATCATTGAATTATCAACAGTAGAAAATTCGATTGTTGACAGTTGAAGAGAATTGACCATTGAAAAAAGTTGATAATGAATTATCAAAAGTTGAAATTTCTATTGTTGAAAATTGGAGAAAATTCATAATTGAATTTTCAACATCTACATTTTCTTTAATTCCCAGCTTTTGAATTCAAGATGAGAATTTCATAAATGAACATTTCAATCCATGAAACAAAAATTTGAAACAGAAGATTTTTTCGAAAACGGGTCGCCACTGGCAAATAATGTTTTTTGGCAAATTAATAGTAATTCAATGGACTCTCAGTGGGAAATTTGTGATGTTGAAAGGAATTCCAAATCTGATCATCTCCGTGTAACTATATCCAATTTGTAACAAAAATTCTTCAATGTCAGAAGTAATTAAAAAATCATTTAACATTATTTAAAAATACAACATTTCTCATAAAATGATTGTTCCTTTTTTTTCTTCATGTGAAAATTAATGTATTTCTTAATGTATTTCCGCTATTTTCCAATTTTTCGTGAAAAAATTACTCTATTGCTCCCTTTTTAAGCTCTTTTGCACTGTGATCCCTGATATATATTTATTGAGGGCGGGGTGCATTTGAAGGCATGTTGGGAAAAAGGGCGTGAGTGCCAAATTTCGGAAACTGTTTTTATTGGCTTTAAATAATTGTTTAGACCTAAGTCATGTTCCTTGGAAGAGGTTGTTTCTTTTAGAATGTTCCTTTCGCAGTTCGATAGAGCTAAGTCATCGTTCAAAAACGCTCTTTTTATGATTCAATAGAGCCTGACAATACGTGGAAACATTTTTTGTTTGAAATTTAATGTATTAAATTTAGACAGTTTTTTGTGTCCCTGTAAAATTCGCGTTTAGGCGCTTACACCCTTTTTCCCGACGACCCTTCATTTATACATTTGCCTAAATCTTTAGGAAGAAGAGAATCGATAACATTATTTTATTATTAAGTTTGAAATCATTGATTATTGAATGATTGGTAATAATGTTAATAAATTATATGCATAATAAATCTTAGTTATAATATTTCTCAGTTCGCTAATTAGGTGAGGGGCCGTACTTA
>CAKNXH010057137.1:0-23079 GCA_932178445.1 Andricus quercusramuli
GGGGGAGGGGGGAAGGAACACGAAAATGGGAGTCTGGGGGGTAGATAAGTTAAAAGTGTTTGAACAAAAAATGGAAGAGGAAAATGTTAGATATGAAAAGGGGGAGGGAGTAGACTCGTTAATTGAAATGTTGAAAGGGTCGATTGAGAAGGTAAGGAATGAGATAGGTACAAAAGAAGGAAGAGAAGAGGGAAAGAGTGGCTGGTGCGACGAGGAATGCAGGGAGAGTAAGGAGAGAATGAAAGAGTGTGTAAGAAAATGGAGGAGAGGAGAAATAGAGAAGGCGGAGTACAACATAAGAAAAAGAGAACATAAGAGGATGCTGGAAAGGAAAAAGCAAAGGGGAAAGGAGAAATACAAGGAAGAAGTAGAAAAAGCAATCAAAGAAAGTAGGGTCTGGGGTGTGATGAACAGGGAAAGAGGAGGAAGGAAGGGTGTCGATGGAGAAATAGAAATGGATGAATGGACGGATTATTTTAAGGGTCTGCTAGGGGGAGAACAAAATAGGATCAAAGGGGACAATAGAAAGACAGTCCAGGGAGAAATGGAGGAAGCGAACGAAATAACGAGAGAAAAAGTGAATGAGGCGATAGATAGACTAAAAAGAAACAAGGCTACAGGAGAGGATGGTATAGAGAACGAAGCGATAAAATATGGAGGAGAAGGGATTAGGGAAGGGATGTGGAAGATCTGCAACAAGGTCTGGAAAGGAGAAGGGTGGCCGGAGGAGTGGATGACAGGGCTGGTGGTACCGCTTGTCAAGAAAGGGGAGGGTAAGAAGGTCGAAGAATACAGAGAGATCACCCTTATGCCAGTGGGTTATAAAATATACGCGGAAATTCTAAGAAAAAGGTTGGAGAGTCAAATAGAAGAGAAACAAAGTATCCCACACAATCAGACGGGATTTAGAAAAGGGATGGGAATAGTAGATAACATTTACGTACTCAACTACTTGGTTAACAGAAACTTAGGGAGAAAAAAAGGGAAATTAGTAGCCTTGTTTGTAGATTTTAAAGCAGCTTTTGACTTAGTGAATAGAAAAGTGCTATGGCAGGCAATGGAAGAGAGGGGAATAGAGGAAGGGTTAGTGAAGAGGATAAAGAAATTTTTACTGAAACCAGAATTAGGGTGAAGATAGGGGGAAAAATGGGAGGTTTTCTGGACAGAAAGAGGTCTTAGGCAAGGGTGCCCGTTGAGTCCGCTACTATTTAATATGCTGCTGGCAGACTTAGAGGAGAAGCTAAAGGAGAAAGGGAAAGGGGGGACGATTCTGGGTAATAGCAAACTATACTCTGTAGCATACGCGGACGACGTAGTTCTATTAGCAGACGATGAGAAGGAGATGAACCTAATGATAAGAATTTTTGAAGAGTATGTGGGAGCAAAATAACTAACGGTAAACTTAGGGAAGACCAAGGTGATGTGCTTCAGAAGTAGAAAGACCAAAATAGGTTACGTATGGAAGATGAACGGACAAACAGTGGAAAGTATGGAGGAGTTTTGTTACTGAGGTTTTTGCTTTGAGGCAGGAGGGGGAAACGAGGTGCAGGTGAGGAAGACAATCGAATGTGGGAGCAAAGTAATGGGTCAAGTATGGGGTATAGGAAAGAGAAGGTTTAATGACGATTGGAGAATGAGGGTCTGGTTGTTTGATGCGTTGGTTTGGGCGGTTTTGTGTTATGGGGTGGAAGTCTGGGGATGGAAGGAACATAGGAAAGTGGAAAGCATGCATGAGAGATTTCTGAGGTGGGTAATGGGGGTTAGTTGGAGTCGCCCAGGACACATATTAAGGGAAGAACTAGGAAGGGAGAAAATGGTGACGAGACAAATTAAGAGATCCTGGAGGTTCGAAGAGAAGCTGAAAAGAGGAGAGGGGAGCAGAATAGCACAAGTATGCTTGGACGAAGTTCGGAACAAGGAGACGAGAGGAAATTTGGGAAATTCGAAATGGGAGGAAGAAAGGAAAAAAATGAGGGTTTGTGATATACAAGAAGGGTTTCTGGATTGGCAGAACATAGAATTAGAGCTATTAGTAAGACAAGGAGAAGAGAGATGGAGAAAGATTATGGATTCGAGGTACAATAGATGGTATATGATGGTCAAAGGGTTGACGGAACCAGAATATTTGCAAAAGATGTGAGAGCTTGGAGATATTGGATGGATGAAGAGGACAATCTGTGCAGAGTATGTGGAACAGGGCAGAGCCAAACGGGTAATCCTGTTTAAAGGAAAGTAGCTAGTAAAAATTTCAAATTTTTAAATCTGTGAAAATGCATTTGATGGTAAGGGAAAACGGAAGCCCTGGAAGATCGCTAATTTTAAAAGTTTAAGAAGAATAGTATTGATATTATTGTTATTATGTAAGGCGAATCATAAGAATATAAGCAGCGGTTAAGTTAGACTAAGGATGAAATGTAAATATATGTACAGGGAGCTCAAACCCGTAAAAGGGAGAGATTAAATATACAGTATTACTTCACTCTAATTGAAACATGGACAAAAATTTAGAAAAAGCTGCAACTATCTAGTATTAATATGGAAAAAGAAAGCTATAAATAATAGTAATTTCTTGAAGCAATTATTTTTTCTATATTAAATTAAATAATAACTCACTCGAAGTGAAAAGTGAGCAAAAAGTTTAACATTTTAGAAAAAAACCGCAATTTCTAGCATTATATATTATTAACAATAATGAATTGTTTAAACAATTATGTTTGTTGCGAGTAGCTAACAGTTACCTCTCCCGAACTGAAAATTAGACGAAAAGTGGAAAAATTTTCAAAAAACCGCAACTTTCTATCTCTATTCTAAGAGAAAATTGCTAAGAACAACAATAAATTGTTTAAACAATTTCTGTACGTTTCTAATTATCAGTATACAGTAGCATTTTATGTATTAGAAACAACTTGCATTCGAAAAACTGCAAAAAGACATAATTAGCGCCAAAAGCTCGCAAAACCCATTTTTTCACGTATGGGGTTTTTTGTGATCCTATAAAACATACTTATAGGGGTGATATTTGGTTAGTTAGTTTTAATACGGGCGGGAAGCCCATGAAGATCTCCCCTGGCGCTCAAGCTATAAAGCCTATTGTGCCACACCCTTACGTATTCACTCTCAGCAGTCGACCCCAGACCTTCTGACGAAGCCCAGTATGTCGACCACTGATCGCGTTTCGATTTCCTCTGTTTCCATAAAATGGACCCCGAGGGTCTGTTGCCTGAGCCTAGCTAATGCCGGGCACTGACATAATGCATGCAGGGATGTTTCGTCATCCCTGCCGCACCTCCTGCATTCCGTCGTGGGGCTATACCCCATTTTGTGCATATGATAGTTCAAGTGATTGTGCCCTGTCAGGGTCCGTACCACTGTCCTTATGGCTTTCTTGGGTAAACTCAGGATTTCCCTGGCTCTGTTCATTCTATAGGTATACTCCAGGATGGATTTCGCCTGACGGCAACCCTTTGTTTGTTCTCAGTATTCCCTGTGTTTTGTTCGCATCTAATTTTTAATGGCCATCCCGACACTGCAAGTCGCTATTCCCAGTACCGGTTCCGGTCCTACGAATTCGCTCGCTGCGCCGTACTTTGCCAACTGATCCGCCTTTTCGTTGCCCTTGATCCCTGTGTGACTAGGGACCCATATGAGCGCCACTTTGTTTCTTTCTGCAAGTTGGTTTAATGCCTTTTTGCATTCCCAAACCAGTTCTGATGTTATGTCTGGTTTTCCTATTGCAGTTAGTGTCGCTTGGCTGTCCGAACAGATCGTGATCTGTCTGCCAGCAGCGTTTTCCTCTATTAGTGTTTCAGCACAGTGAAGGACGGCAGGGACCTCCGCTTTAAAGACAGTAGCGTGTCGCCCAAGTGTGTGATCCCTATCACTTTCCCTCTCTTGCTGTCATAAATTCCTGCTCCTGACCCCCCCTCTACCCTGGAGCCATCCGTATACCAGATTCCCCCCTGGAAAAGCCAGATCCCTGCTTGGGATACAGACGTGGAAAGCTTTGGTGAAGTTGAAACGTGTTGTTATTTTATCTTGCCTCATCTGTAGAATCGGCAGTGTGCTGATATCACTCGGAAGTTTAGTGTGTTTAGTCCCCAGAGTCCATCTATTTGCTCTTGCCAGGCGGCTCATCGCGTGAGCCGCTCTGGCGGTTATCGCAACATGTAGGGGTTCCTCACAGAGCATGAATCCTATCGCTGCTATGGGCGCAGTTCTCATTGCTCCAGTCAAACCCGTAAATGCTAGCGCCTGCATTGTTTTAAATTCCGCTCGTGGCCACCAGACCACGGCCGCGTGTAGGAGCCTGGGTTTTAAGACAGCGGAGTAGAGCCCTGCAAGCATTTTAGGCCCTAGCCCCCAACGTCAACCCAAAGGCTCTCCTGCACATCCAAAAAGTCATGTCAGATTTCCTGCATTGGGTCTCCAGGTGCTTTGCCCAGCTCAGCTTGCTATCTAGGATTACTTCTAGATATTTAACTGAATCTAAAAACGTCAGCTTCCCACCACAGAATACAGGAGCGTCAGCTTTCGGAACTTTATAATTCGTCGTGAAAATGACCAGGTTGGTCTTTTCCGGATTTACCGAGAGTCCTTTGCTATCGCACCAGAGCTCTGCGATGCACAGCGCCGACCTTATAAGACCCATCAGTGTTTCCAGATGAGACCCCCTAACTAGGATTACAAAATCGTCCGCATATCCTTGGGTATAGTACCCTTCTTTATTTAGCCTTGGAAGGAGGCCGTCCACTACAATGCACCACAGGAGGGGCGACAGGACACCCCCGTGGGCAACCCCGCGGAGCTACCCCCTTACTAGGCCTTCACCCCATCTGATTTCGAGTCTTTTTCGGCGTAGCATGCTTCCTATCCAGTATACTAGCTGGTCCGGCACGCCACATCTCAAACCTCTCGACAGATGACTTCTGGAGGAGTATTGCTGAAGACACCCTATATATCCAAGAAAGCGCCCACATCATACCCCTTTTGTTCCAACTGCTGCTCCAATTTCGCTATAACAGCATGAAGCGCAGTTTCTACCGAGCAGCCTGCCTGGAAAGCATGCTGCCCTCTATGAGGCGGGGAGGCCAAAAGCACCTCATCCCTAATGTATCTCTCGACCAGCTTCTCTAGCGTCTTCAGGATAAAAGATGTTAGGCTGATTGGTCGGAAATCTTTGGCAGTAGTGTATCCCTCCCTCCCAGGTTTGGGTATGAAGGCCACTCTGTCATCCTTCCATGCCGATGGCACGTGTTTAAGGGCTATACTTGCCCTAAATAATTTCGTCAGAGGAGGGACGACCAAATCCATGCCTTTTTGTAAAAGCGCTGGATAAATGCCATCCGCCCCTGGTGATTTAAAGGGGCAAAAGGACCCTACGGCCCATTCCACCTTTTTGTAATCAGCGACCTTAGCAGCGAAACTCCAGTCGCCCCTCTCCACCCGCTGGCCCCGGTCTTCCTTCCCTTGGTCGGTTCGAATTCGCTGAAAGCCCGGCAAGTTAACTTCCATCAGGTGATTCAGCGTTGCTTCTTCATCTTCGGCAAACTCACCATTATCGAACCTTATTAGTCTTTGGCGAGCTTCCGGATTTTTCGCTAGGATCTTGTGGAGCTTCGCTGTTTACGGAATGTTTTTCGATTCCTCGCAGAAGCCCCTCCAATCTTCCTGCTTATACTTCCTTATATTTTTATTGTATTTGCACTGGGCCGTCTTATAGATGTCCCAGTCCATTCTGCTCCCTTCCTAGACTTGATTGTGCTTGTAGGGCAATTGTTCTCATAGAATGTCGTAAGAGCCCTTCGCAGAATTTCCGCGGCGTGCTACAACTCATCAATGGTACCACAGCTTGTGGGGAATTCCGCAAGCCTCCCTTCAAGTTCCTCTTTCTATGAGTCCCAAAGTGTATTTTTGGGAAAGAGACTCCATCAGAGACTCTCCAATCCACCACCCTGCTCCTCAGTGCACCTGAACATAGAGTCAAATCGAGAACCTCACTCCTGCTTTTAGTCTGGAATGTGGGATCATCACCCCGATTCAGAATCTCCAACTCTGTACCTGCTACGTATTCAATTAAATCTCTCCTTCTGTCATTGATGTTTGTGCTTTCCCACACCGTATGGTGAGAGTTCGCATCACAACCCAACAGCAGAGGAAGCTTGCTCTCTTGACAATGCCGAATTAGAGCCTCCACCTCTCTGGGAGGCGGGGGTCCCTCGGCATCGCCAGGAAAGTAAGCCGAGGCAATAAATACTTCTAGCCTTTCTCCGCTACTGCCCCCGAGTTTCACCTTAATAACGGTGTGATCTCTGAAGCAGAATTTAGGCACCAAGGTCGCATCCATACCATTGACGGCTATGCATGCCCTTGAAGTTTTTTCGCGTGGCCCCTTATATATGGAGCCACATTCTAACAGGCCACAAATCCTTTCCCTGTATAACCAGGGTTCATGGATTAGGATGATCCTTGTCTGCACAACAGACATGCGCCTGGCTAGAACCGCAGAGGCGCCTTTGCTGTGGTGCAAATTAATCTGCGTAATGGAGATTCCCGTCCAAGCCATTAAGAGACTACTTCGGGGCATCTCCGGATGCTTCTGGGAGCCCGGCGGATCCCAGTTGGGCCACCTGGAAGGGCTCCACCATCTTCACTATTTCGCACCGCCTCTGGTGGGTTGCCCCCTAAGGAGCCTCCCACTTTTGGCGGTGGTTTGGGAGAGGGACCCGAAGCGGATCCCTCATCGTTTGTGTTTTGTTTTTTTTAATTATCGGGTAATATTTCTGTCCCACGAGAAGCCAGGGAAATAAGAAACTTCCTAATTATATAGCATGAAATATATTTTTTTTATGCCCCGAATTATAGGGTACGATAGACCCTTCCGGAAAACCGCCAAACACCACCCTTACTATATGCAACCTGAACGATAAGTTTGTTTTTCGATATTTGAAAATTGAAAAACGCCAAAAATCTTTTCTTATTCCTCGCATTATAGGCTGAGTGGACTGCGCAGGTAAACCCTAAAAACCACCCTTATTACATGTACACCTAAAATGTTAAAAATGACTAGATCGATTTTCGATATTTGCACATTAAAAAACGCCAATAATATTTTTTATCCCCCAAATTATAGGTTGGATAAGACCTATAATTTAGGCTTACGCCTAACATTCCATCCAGCCTCATAGCACTTGATCATTACACACTTTTCCGCAGAGATAGAGATGAGAGAAGAGGGGTTGGGGTATGTCTCTACATTCATGACAGCTTAAGGGGTGTACAGGTTGGACTGAGTCCTCCTGCCAATTACCCTATTGCTGAATACCTCTTTATTAAGGTATCTTCGTCTCATGACAGCATGTTGGTGGGTGTGATTTACAAACCTCCTAATGCCTCCTACTGCAGGGAACTTGAGACTGATATTTTTGACCTCATACCTAATTATAATAACATTGTACTTACTGGTGACTTGAACACAAATCTTAATGCCACCAACAATTTAACTAACTATTTAAAATCAGTAGTGTTCTCCGCCGGATTATCTATAGTTCCGCATAATAATACGCACCACACCGATCATTCTAGAACATGGATTGACATGATGATTGTTGGCGATCTAGACAAGGTATTTTTTTCTACTCAACACTCAATCTCATTCCTCTCAAACCACGACCTCATTAGCATTCAATATCAGTTCTCCTTTGATCCTTCTTCTGGTTTATCACCTCTATCTATACGGAATCTTAATAATATAAATGAAGCCGAATTTCTCGAGCACCTCTCCACTTATGATTGGAAAAGAATTTTCATTGAAAAAGATATAAATAGAAAAGTTATTTATCTAACAAAATTTCTAACTTCAGCTTTTGACAAATTTGCGCCTCTTCATACTCTTAAAGCAAAAAAGAAGTCCACTCCTTGGATTACTTCTCATATCAAAGACTTGATGAAGGAAAGAGAGAAGAAACGTAGATTGGCTAAAAGAACAAAAAATAGTATTATTCAAGCCGAATTTCGTAAACTTAGAAACTTAGTGCAAACCAAAATCAGGGATTCATTCAATCAATATAATTACAATTCCATTAAAAACAGGAATAAAAATGAAAACATCTGGTTTCTCTTAAGACGACTTGGACTTATTCCTCCAAAACGCTTAGCTCCAGATAACAATTTTTCACCCGCAGATCTTTTAATAGCCTTCGCAACAAAACCTACACTCCTTGCAAACAACACTCCTTCCTCTCTCGTAGTACCCTCTACCTTCGATGATACTAAATTATTCTTTTCTGACATATCGCAAGAAACCCTAATTAAAAAACTCTTAGAGGTAAAATCAAATGCTCAAGGTTCTGATGGTATTCCAATTAAAATGATCCGCTTAGCTTTACCAGTCATTGTCCTATTCTCTTGCATATCTATAACGCATCTCTACAGGTGGGAATATTTTCTGATACTTGGAAAGAGGCGATTATTCGCCCTGTTCCGAAAATTTCTAACCCTTCCTCTCCCAAAGATTTCCGCCCGATATCCATCCTCTGTGCCTTGTCTAAACCTTTCGAACGCATTGTCCATCAGCAACTTACTGCACATATTGAAACTAACAATTTAATGGACCCAATGCAATCTGGGTTTCGTGCCAGGCATAGTACTCTTACAGCTACACTGAAAGTCACTTCTGACCTTGAACTGGCAATTGATAGAAGGGAAATAACGGTTGTTGTCCTTTTTGACTTTTCTAAGGCGTTTGATACAGTTAACCATAATTTACTGTTGACTAGGCTCAGATCACTCCACCTCTCAAATATGGCTGTGAAGTGGTTTGAATCTTATCTTAGTAATCGCTTTGAAAGAGTACAAATCAGCAATGGCGAGCGTTCTGACTGTGGGGAGGTTGAGAGTGGTGTCCCTCAAGGTTCCACGCTTGCACCTACTCTATTTAATATTTATACATCTGAACTTGGTAGTGAACTTCGACACTGCAACTATCACAAATATGCTGATGATTTCAAGCTTTACCTCTCCGGGCCTATTGCCACTCTTAAGAGCTTACTTCAAAAGGTACAGGAGGATATTGATTTGGTGGTGCAGTGGACCTTGATAAACGGTCTCACTCTTAACCCTGCTAAAACCAAGGCTATAATCATAGGACCTTCTTCCTCTCCTTCACTTGCAACAATTGCAACCTTGCCTCCTCTCTCGATCAATGGGCGTCTCATTCCCTTTGTGGATTCTGTGAAAGATTTAGGCTATATTCTTAATAGCTCTCTTACATGGAATGAACACATTGCGGATATCTCAAGGAAAACCTTTAGAGTCCTCCAACAGCTTAACAGGAATAAAGAATCACTTCCTACTTCAACGCGTATCCTCCTAGTTAAAAGCCTGATCCTTCCTTTCTTTGACTACGGCTGTGTGGTATATGACGATATTACTGATGAGCTGAATGCTAAGCTTGAGCGTACGCTTAATGCTTGCATTAGGTTCATCTATAACATCCCTAAAAGTGAACATATTACTCAGTATAGAGAAAGAGCAGCACTCCTTAACGTCGCCAAAAGAAGACAATTTTTCATGGGTAATTCACTTTATAGCCTATTCAGTAATGGAGCCCCGCACTATCTTCTCAACCTCTTCAATTTCATTGACAAAGATCAACCAACACATTCCAAACTCCGTGAAAGGAAAACAGTATTAAAAATTCAGCCACACCGCACGTGTAAAATGCAAAGGTCCTTTGTTATTCGTGGTGCTCGCCTTTGGAACAAACTACCTATAACCATCAGAAATGCACCTTCACAATTTCATTTTAGAAAACTCCTTTTTGATTACTTATTCAACACATCAAATCCTACCCTCGAAGTCACACATTGGTAAAACTTAAATTCACAATTAAAAATATATAAGTATGTGTATGAATGCGTATATACTTTTAAGTAGGTATACCTGCGTATTTATATTTATAATATCCTTCTGTTGATAGCCTGGATCTAATTTTTTGTATCATAGTTTAGTTCTTCACCTTTGTTAATACCTATTTTTTATTTCAATCGTCAAATCGATCGCCGTCACATTCTAATTGTAACATGTATCACCTGTTCCTTATAGGGCTATTTAGCCCTAGGAACTTTTCATGAATAAATACAAATACAAATACCGTTCGGAACGGCTCGGAACTATTCCAGCATAAAAAATAAGATTATTGAATTTTTTCAATTTTTAAATATCGAAAAATAAACTTACCATTTATATCATTTTAGGTGTACATGTATGGTATGTCATGATTGTGTACATGTGGTATGTATATTGTATATGTATGGGTGGTTTTTCATGGTTTTCCCGACACGTGTCACCCAACCTATAATTCAGGGGATAAAAAATAATGTTTTCGGCGTTTTTCAATTTTCAAATATTGAAAATGAAACTTGCCATTTACATAATTTTAGGTGTACATGTAGTAAGGGTGGTTTTTTAGGGTTTTCCTGAACCGTGTCACCCAGCTTATAATCCAGGGGATAAAAAATAATGTTTTTGGCATTTTTCAATTTTCAAATATTGAAAATGAAACTTGCCATTTACATAATTTTAGGTGTACATGTAATAAGGGTCGTTTTTGAGGGTTTTCCCGAGCCGTGTCACCCAGCCTATAGTTAAAAGGATAAAAAAGAAGATTGTTGGCGTTGAAATTTACGAATTTTAAATTAGAAAAAAGTCAAATCTAAAGTACTGTTTAATGCCCAATACTCAAGTTACGTATAGAATTCCTGAACATAAAAAAAGAATCCAACGACAAAGTTTGCACAACCACCACAGAATGCTCTTATTGTAATGTTTAAAAACAAAAAAATTCGTTTCTATGGTCAAAAATAAAAAAGAGGAAAGGAAAATAAGAAGGCAACCAACCAAATCCAATCATTATGGTAAATATTATGAATAAATCCTCTTCCTCCTCTTTTTTATTTCTTCCCTCTTTTTTATTTTTGTCCAAAGAAACAAATTTTTTTGTTTTTAAAAATCACAATAAGAGTCTTTTTCATCATTTTAGGTGTACATATGCATTTATTTTTTCACAAAGTGTTTTTTTGGGGGGGATTTTCCGAACGATGATTTTGAAGTGATATTTAAAATCCTAAACTCAAAATATTGAACCCTCTTCTTTATTATCTTTTTAAAATGAAGATAAGTAATATCTCTGAATCTCAAATATTAAGAAAATGTTTTTCATATTATTTAGCATGTTTTCATTTTTAATTTGTAGTTTGGGACAGGTGCATTACCTGACATTTTGGGTATTTTTTCTTTGTGATTTATAAACGAACTCGTCTAATATTTGGAACCTTTACGAAATTTTGCTTTGATATAAGTGCTCTATTGAGATATATTTAGAAAAAAATTATTTATTAAAGAAAATGTGAATAATCATTTGGTCATGGTCAATTTTTTGGCAATCGCCCATATAATTTTAATAAATTCGATAGAAACCTCATCATTACTTCTTTCATATATTCTACAAAAATATTTTTTTAACAGAAAAAATATTTAAAATTTTCGAACATTTTTGTGTTAACTTTAACACAGAAAGAACAAAACGTAAAAGGCGTTTCAGCTAAAAATGCTGAGGTTAATCTCGGCATGCAAAAAACTGAAGATCGGCATGGGTAAAATAAACGAACACTAATTTTTCACTTCACCTGTACCGATCTTTTTTTTTTCTATGACGACATTACCCCTAACATTTTTACCTGAAACGTTTTTTATCTTTTTTTTTCTGTGAAACATATTGCACCATGAAAGCAAATATCTTGCGATTTTATTTTTATTTTTTATCATGCCCACAATACGGACAATACGTGCCTAGCCCGTTAAGCAGGTCAAAAATGCCCTTGGCTGGAACCAGATTTTCAATTAGCCCTTTTCTAGGACTTGGAATTATAACTTTTTTCCCGGATTTTTGAACCCCCAACACCAACCCCATAGTCATGGTGGCTAAAAATGTGTTTTATGGTATTTTTTTTTTTGACACATTTGTTTAATAGAAAAAATTAGTACAAAATAAATAATTAGAATACACCTGAAAAAAAATGTTCTCAGTGTTTTGGCGGGGAATTCAAATTAAAAAAAAAAAGTTTGTTCAAAATTTTGTTGAGTACTGTCCCAAATTTATCATAAATGAAAGGTCATCTCATGTGCTAACTTTCAGAACTTTTTCAGATTTTCAATTGATGTAGACTGTAGTTTTTTAAAAATAAAAACTATCACGGATCGCAGATACCCTTATTAAGAAGAAGTATTGGTAAGTATTGTATCCAGTACTTTTTCCCCGAAAAAGTATTGGATTTCCAATACTTATTCGCGAAAAAAGTATTAGATCCGATACTTACCAATACTTCTTTTTCATAAGGGTTTCATGGATTCATATTAAAATGCTGAATATTACTTATGTTCAAATGCTGTATTTTTCAATGTTTCTGAATGTTTCAATTAGTGTGTGAAACGGAAATCCTTTATAAAAGTTTTGGATTAATCATCGTCGCTATCCTCATTAATTAAAGGCACCATTTTATGCTGTACGAACAGTTTGCTGAATATTTCTGCTGGTCGAACTATTTTCGACAAATATCGAGTATGGGATAGATAGTAAATTACAGCAGCAGATGTAAGCAGCAACCTATCGTACGATTAGCATCTGCGCACTCATAACAATGTTATTTAATTCCTTCGCAACAAATGGAATCAGGCGTGTATTCAAAAAAACACTTATAACGCCGACGATTCATATGACGTAACTGAACTTCTACTATCAAAATGTTCCCGGTTTCTTTAGCGCATATATATATAATTAATTTAAAAAACAGGGTAAACAACCATCGCAGGGTGCTGTGAGCTACGGTAAATCACCTTTTCCTTAAATATAAATTATGTTAAAATTCCCATTTCCATAGGTTGCTTTTGGACAAGTTACAAAGAGACATCTTTAAATTGATCGGAGGAAAAGAATTTCGTCGGGAAAAAACAGGAAATTTCAAATTGCCTTAAAAAATTAAAAGCTGTTTGCGCTTCAAGAATCACAAACTGCATTTAAATAAATTCATTTTTCAATGATTAAATTCGATCCAAACAATAGGTGAAGATAAGTATAGTTACTGTGATATTGAGGATAACAATATCAGTATCATCGATTTGTGCCATGGGTCGTTGTAGAACTGTTACCTGCGCAAGGACGATGAAAACGATAAACTCTGCTCAGATACATGTATGCATGTTAATTGCAAGTAGAAAGAGAATGAGGGTTTAATGGGAAACTCATGTGGGAACAACATTCAGGTAGTGGATGAATAGTTAGGAAAACATGGGGCGAGGGGGCCAATTAGTCAATGCTATAATAGGTGTTAAAGTAACTAAATAAAAATAAATTATTATTTAAAAGTTGTTTAAATAATAATACTAGTTATCTGTATCGAGTTCAAACAAATCTTTTTCTGACAATGGGTATGTTTGAAGTATTTTAAAGTTCTTTAAATATATCCGAATACGGGATCAAATCGAGCTTTGGCACACTTTTTTGGTTCTAAAAGAAAGAACGAGTTCGTTAACCCGAATTTTTTGACCAACCGTTATGGTTTTATTCATTGAAAATGCTACGTAAAAATCGAATATTCCAATTTTACGTCAAATGACGACAGTACGTGAAAAAAGTTTAAGAGAAGAATCGAAGCTTTTCAAAACATCTACAAATTTTCCTTTAACCATTTTTGATAGGACTCGTCGTTTTGGTTTTATATATCAAAAACGAATAAGTCGAAAATTCGAATCTTAAGCCAAATACTGACAGATTAAAAAAAAAGTTTTAAAGAGTAATTGAAGCTCTTTAAAAGACCTATAATTTTTCCTTCAACCATTTTTTGATACGACTTGATAATTTGGTTTTATTTATCTAAAGTTTGAGCGCGCCTCGTGGGCGCGTCTGTTGGATCTCGCGCTTCGCTCTCGATAATGCGTTACCTCGTTCTTTGCGCTCAGATATTAATATTCTATGCAACTCGGATTGCTTGAATGAAACTTTAGCAACTGAATTTTCTACTCAAAGAAGTAGGAAAAGTTGCCCTGTTGCGGGCACAGTTAGATATTTTCTTCATAACTTTTGAACAAATGCATTTTATGCAGCAATATGCATATCAATAGAAAACTAGAGACCTTAGCTAACTACTAGCGATAGAATTGATTCGTTTTTGTTACAAAAAAAAAATATATATATATATATATATATATATATATTTAACTTTTTATGAAGTACTCAATTTCGACCGAAAAATGTTTTTCAACCGGTTGTCGACACTCCTGAAAAGTCTTCTGAAAATGGGAAAATATAAAGTCAAACGCCACTAAATAGAGGAAAAAATAAAATTTATTGATTTTCAAAGCCTGGAGTGATACAAAGATTAACGAAAAATGACAAAAAAAGCCTTCAGAGCAGCAAAAATGAATATAAGAATGGAAATAGTATATTGTGCTACAAGTTGAAAAAGCGAGAGTTTCAAATCGTCGCTTTTTCAATGTGTGGGACACGATACTTTTTCTATAATTTGTTTAAAAAGTGCTAGTTTTTGTTTACCTGTTTTTTGTGTAAAAAGAGGGCGATTTTTTGTCGATTGACGCAACAATAACACCGTACTTTCGGAGAAACTGACGGTGTTTTAGGTTAGGGACAAATAAAAACATATCAAAAAAAGATAAAATGGCCATACATAATTCTATATTCGTGCCGACTGTACTGTAGGGTAGCGAGACACGGACCTGTCAAGAAAAGTACAGGAGTAAAATTAACGCGATCGGCATGAAACCTCTACGCATAATATGCGGGAAAACACTGATGGACAAAGTCCGAAACGAGACAATTCTCAAAGAATGTTGTACAGGAGAGACACTAGTTGACATATGGGAAAGAAATCAGTTAAGATGGTTCGAACGTCTTGAAAGAATGAAAGATGAACGACTGACCAAACAAGTGTATAAAGGTAAAGTAAATGGCACAATGCCCAGAGGTAGACTGCCGAAAGAATGGTTAGAATCTGTAAACGAGACATTAATCCGAAGAGACATAAGAAGCCATAGAAACACAAGAGCTTGCATGAAAAAATGCATGGACGTGAAGGCAGCTAGAGTAGTATGGAGTAGTAGAACTTGGATACTAATGGGCCTAAGTGGGGAGCCATAGATAAAAATTTACGAGGCTCCTCCTCCCTTGGGGTGATCGCTAGAAAGATTGATCAGCAACCTGGGTCCGATCAGTGTTGCGGAATGAACGTGTCATTTAAATAAATAACACGAGAATTCCAGATCAATCTAAAATATCTATACATAACACCTATACTACATATACTACCTTATATAACTACCCATTATATACCTATACACCTCTTTACTATTTTCCGACCGAGCAAGTCACGGCTACCCCGAATGGGAAATGGCTTAATGGTATAATAATAACATTTTTTTTCTCCAATTAAAGTGGAAAAAGGGTTCATGGGGGGCATCCAGCCCCCCATGGACCCTCCCCGGCCATATCTCCGCCCCTGGACCCCGTCAGGAGAGGTTTTGCTAACACGAACAACAATTTTTGACAGTTTTTAAGACAAACACATGCGCTAAGTGAAAAAAAAAGTTGCCCACAACTGGAAAATGCAGAGCTGTCAAAAAATGACCATCAAATTTTTTAGTGCTAACATTTTGATGAAACCGATATAATATCACAAAATATATTGAATTTCCTTTATAAATATAGGATACTTACTTTTTTGCAATTCGGTTTATCACACTTCAAACACAAGAAAAAACTACATCGCCGTCGATTTTTACGGATGAAAAGATGTAATCGACTGTAGCTACTACGCGAATGAGTATGTTCACTTCGGCATCAGCACTGAATCATCGTGCCAACATGGCACACAAATGACAAATCGTCAGATCAGCTGTTTCTGCTGACTGTCAAAAGTTATGTCGGGGTGCCCACAACCGGGTGATGCCCACAAAGGGGCAACTTCCCCTATAGTTAATGAATTAATTGCTCAAAGCTCTATAGGCTTTAAGGAACACATTCTCATCGTGACACTCACGCTTCGCACTCGGGTTACGACATAAATTTTGTAATGCATATTTATTTTCTGAGCTACCGTACAATAAAAGGCTACACTCCCTTCTTTAGACTTTCTTCCCTATCTCGCGTTGTTATGCTAAAAACATAAATTTTTCTTAATATAATTTTTTCTGTATAAAACAAAAACCTACAAATCTTCTTTTAGGCTTTTGAAGTATCTTGCGTCTTTTAGCACGATATCGGCATTCTCGATTTTTGCATATCACTTTGGATAAAAAAATGAAAAAGGACGAGTTCAGTCGAAAAATGGTTTAAAGAATTTTGTAGGAATTTTTAAATGGTTTTAAAAAATTTGGTAGAACTTTTTAAAAACCGCAATTCCTCGCTGAAACCTTTTTCCTTGTCTCACGACGTTTGGTCAAAGATTTTGGTTTGAAAGAACCCCGCACACAATACATGGGGAAAAAACATTTGGTCAAATTGGACAAAACTGCGGGAAATGATTGATCTTGAGGACCTGATTAAAAGTTCTTATGGCCACAAACACCCAAAATGAATTGCTGAGGAGCTAGAGGTCGTCCAAAGTAAAAAAAATTCCAAAATTGAATACATTATTTGTGAATATATCAAAGGGTATCAAAGTTAACTAATAATATATATAAAAAATATTTCTAAAATTTCATAAACATTTCGTAATGATTGTAAAACAGTAACAAAAATCCAAATATGTCAAAGAGGGTACAGTCCACCACATTTCGAACATTTCAAAACATTGCAAAGATATGAAACGTTTTCACACATTTAAATGATTTCAAACGAATACGAAAGATTTCACAAATATTTCACCGATTTCATAAAATTTTCAGACACATTTGGAAAGAACACGAAAATTACGTAAAACTGCGTACAAAGAGTACAGTCAAATTAGCTGAAAGGAGGCCATTTTGTAGAAAAAAGTAGCAGAATTTCCTTTTTATTTCAACAACTACACGTGCTATAAGTTTTTCTCATGAGAGGAAATGAAGAAGCGCAATGAAATTTAAATTTAAATATATGGATGGAACATTGAAATTTGAAACATGTTTTACAAGCTCTCAGGGTCAAAAGAAAGATATTATATCTTTGGTCAAAATACTACACGCTGACTTCTATAATCGGTTAATGCAGACAGCCCCTGAGTTGTGCAAACATGCAAAGTTTGTGTCAAATGCGAATCTATGTGGTATTTTCGAAGGGAAATTGGGCGACACATATTATCGATATCTTGCAAGTTTTGTATAATCTGCCCGTTTATACAGAGAGCTTGTATATTGTCATTAATGTACAAAAGGTACTTCTTTCGGAGTAAGTTTGCGACCCACCCAACCTTTTGGGAATTTACCCACTCCTTTGGGTAGAGGCCCCTGGTTTTCGTATACGGTGTGTTCGCCCCTGAATGAATCAATGTGGGTAATAGTGGGCGCTTCATAACCTGCAGACTCGGAAGGTAGTTTTTCCTCTTCCCGCTAGGGTCGCGCAAAAGAAATTCCAAGCACGATAACTACTTTACCTGCTCCCTGCTTCGCTTAATAGTAGAACACTGTACCACCAAAAGTAATTTTTCTCCTTTTCATTGTTACACGAAAAATAGTTATTTTTTAAAGTGAGCTGTACCGAGAGTCTTTATACCCTTTAGATCAACTATACAAAAAATCAGACAAAATGGCTTCGTCGTTTGGTCTGAATCCATTTTCTACGATTTACACTCGATTTCCAGGGCCCGTCCTTCTTTTTTCTATTGGAAGCTTTTACGCAGGGATATAGTCTGGATTCCTCCAAGCCTAAGGTGTTTCAACTAAGTTAAGAAGTTTTCTTTAAAACCCATCGCATTAATAAAGCAACAATTTGTAAAAGAAAGTTTCAAAGTTGTGTGAAAGTTACAGCACTTTTAATATTCGTACAGCTCTTTTGCTACTTTTTCAAACAAAAACCTATCCAACAGTGATGGGTAAACCAAAAAGCATAGCCATGATTTTTACTGCAAAAATAAATTGGACTGATAACTTAAATAAGTTGCGTTTTCAATATTGTTTGTATAAAATGAAAAGATTCATAATAGTCGAATTCAATTTTTTTCTTTCGCGCAATCAATATTGAATATATGATTTATTTAAGTTGATAAAATCCATATTTGTGGTTCTTAAATCTAAAAACTAACAACACATGCCTTGAATTTCTTAAATATAAAAGGAACATTCGTTTTTGAACCAGAAATATGAACTGGAAAATTTTTAAAATAAAATAGGCTTCGATTTTTGATCGAATATGGTTGGTGACACTGACATTATTAATAACACGATTTTCTTCGAAGAACGAGACGATGTTTACTGTAAAATTAAAATCAAATATCAAAAATTCTTGGTTGTTTTCCGGTTAAAAAAATCTCTGACCAATTCCATGGTTTCCAGGTCAGTTGCAACCCCTTTATACGTTACAAATTGTACGGTCACAAATTTAAGTCTTTCAGAGTGGTAAAAGTTTGAATGGAAAGCATTTGCGCAATTATTTCTTATTTTTTGTCGATTGAAGACTTTTAACAGTATGCCCTTCATATGCTCTATTTCCGTAACACGTGTGACATTCTAGTGAGGTAACAGTTATATCATTCTGTGATACACCAGTTACATTACAGAATTATATATCTGTTCCGTATTCTTACAGTAACAGCGTTACACACTCTAAAAACAGACTATTGACTGTCAAACGATTCCTTCCACTATTAAAGGATTTTCCATTCAAAATTGGCATGAGAGGAAATCCTTTCACAGTTAAAGGATTGTCGATTCAAATGCTATCATTTAGCTGAGAAAGAATTTCCTTTAATCTGGAAGTGAAATCTATTGTCGGACCAAAAAAAGAATATTTTACGTGCAAGAAATGTACAAAAGTCGAAATTTGGTGAATATAAATATAAAATCGAGATAGAACCGCTTTTTATTACAGTCTTATTTTATTTTTTGGGGCACATGCAATAAATATTTTATCCCTTGTTTTACACAACAGAGAAAAATTTTTAGGATTCATTAAATGTACATTAAAAAATTGCGAGTTTGAAGTCTACCTACATTTTGGATAAAAACCATAACATTCAATGAAATTTAAGGACACTTTACAAAATAATTTCACAAAAAACGTCTAACGAACTTTCGATTGTCGAAAGCAATACAAAAATTTATACTTCGATTGTCAAAAGCATAAAAAGCAATGAAAAAGGAGGTTATGTGGATCAAAAATGGTCCTTTCTGTAGCCGATGCTATGTTCGAAGTTTCAAAAAACCTGAAATTGTAAGAGGACTATTCCTCATTTCGCTGGCATCATTGCAAAGTAGATTTATAAAGGCTTCACAATATAAAATGAAGTAACGTAAAAATATTAATAAAAGGACTCTTCGCGACGAAATGTGTTCTTTTTTAGAGGAAATTAGACGACACGTATTTTTCCGTTCTCTTGCAAAATCTGTTGAAAATTTTTCTAAAGTTTAAAATTGAAAAAATGATGACTTGTTTGAAAATATAAGAAGTCGATTTATGTTCTGCCAGTTTTTTACTTTATTTTTCCATTTATAAGGAAGACTTCTGTGAGTTTTATGCGGACTAAATCATTTTTGCGGACAGGAGAAAGAGGGACCCCAAAAGGATGGTTTATGGATAGCCAAACAATGACCGCGTTGGCTTTATAGTGATGGACGCTGAATTGAGAAGAGATGAGAAGAGTTTAAAAGAATTTACGTGATTTTCCGAGAGTAAGCAAGATTTCCTAAGATTTGGAAAAACTTTGCATGATCTGTCCGGACTGTCAGAAATTTCTCTTGACTTCGGAGTACCAGTTCTGGGTTAGGGATGACTTTTCAATCATTTTCACTCAGTGAATAGCCTCTCGGCATTACTCCATCTAGATGCCTTTCTCCTAAAAGCCCAAATTGAAGAAAGCAGAGTTTAAAAAATTCCGTCAACAGCTACTCGACAAGGAAATGCACGGAGAATTTCACAGAAATGTAGATCAGTCGTTGTCGAAGGAACAAACTTTTGCTTTCCTCAGATCATCAGGACTTAATGCAGGTACGGAGGGTTTCGTTCTCGCGTGCCAGCACGCGTTGTCATTTCCACCTTTGTGTACCGTGACCGCATTTTATTTCCAGAAATTCCCAGCGATAGGTGCAGAGCATGCCATACACAAGCTAAGTACCTAGAATACGTACTATCCAGGTGTCTTACTCACGCGTGAATGATATATATCAACAGTCACAATGCGGGCCTAAGAGTGATTTATTACTACTATCTTTGTCGCTTTTATGGTATTGGCCACGACCCTGCTCTGCCGAACGCTCCGATGTAGATAGAGTCAATTGTCCAAAATGAGAAGCGTCAAATTTTCTGAAACTACGATTTTCAGACAGCAGTCTCCATTGCATACAGCAGAAAGCTGTCATTCTTGGGACAATCATTTTAACCGCATTTTGCAGTCAAAGTCGCTGCAGCTCACTTACAGGATCTGGATACCTCTCCTCTTTTTCCTTCGCCTTGACTGTGATGTTGTTGTCGGCTAGAGCCGAAAACTCAATCACGAACATAGTTCGTTTCTCGACGTAAAAGAGAACGGTGTTAGGTCTTGAGTGTACAATCTAGACTATTTTCGGGAACTTGTAGTTTCAGTAAATTCGTCAATTCTCGTTCTCGATACTTGACTCTATCTTCCTCGGAGCATTCGGGAGGGCAAGGTCTTTTCCACCTAAGAAAGCACTCTTAGAGCCGCATTGTGTCTCTGGACATACGTCGTTCCTGCGTGAGTGGGACACCCGGGTAGTATGTGTCCTAGGTTATCAGAATGTGCATCACACGCTTTGCACCTATAGCTGGAAACTTCTTGACGTGAAATGCTGCTACAGTATACTAAGGTGGAAATGACATCATTCTGGCACGAAAAAATGAAAGCATCTATGCCTGAATTAAGTCCGGATGATTTAAGGAAAGCAAACGGTAGCTCCGTCGAGAAGGACTGAGTAAATTTTTCTGTGCATTTTCTTGTTCAGGAGCTGTTCGAGGAAGTTGTCTTGGCTCCCTGGCTCCGCAGCGTTGTAGAGCAACGCTCCATTGCCAATCATGTCGTGTTATAAAGACATTGGAGATTTTGAAGTACGCGCCCGCCTTTACGGCATGGAATGTACACTGGTGTGCAACAGTTTTGGGTCAAACACATTTTTGACTATATAGTAAATAAAAGCAGCTAAGAAGGATTGAGTATATATATATATACTCACATATATGTGAGTTATTAGTAGGTCATTGAACTACAAAATTATGAAATTTACACATTTTTGATAAAAATTGCTGACAATTTGTTCCACAATGTTTTCTATGACGGTGTTCAAAAATAATGGGCCACGCTTATTTTCTAGCTTCGTAAAAAAGTTAACGTTTATAAAATCAAGAAAAGTCATTATTTCGTTTCTTAATAACTAATACTTAGTAGCCATACCCTTTGTAGCAATTACAGCAGCACATCGACGAGGCATTGAATCAACTAAGCGCTGAACGTAGTCCTTTGGTATTTTTCCCCATTCTTCCTACAGATTTTGCCATAAATCAGCTTTGTTTGGATGTTTTTTTGTTGCAGCGCGTATTCCAAGTGCATCCCACAAATTTTCGATCGGATTTAGACCTGGGGATTAAGCTGGGTGATCTAAAAGCTTCACTTTTTGCACATTAAAAAATTCCTGGACCAGCTTCGACTTATATTTTGGATTATGATCTTGCTGAAAGATCCAATCTTTAGGCATATTTTTCTTGGAATATGGTAACAATTTTAAGGCAAAATGTCTCAACATATAACACTATCCATGATGCCTTTAATCTCGTGCAATGGGCCTACTCCTCGCGAAGACATAGCTCCCCAAACCATGACTGACTCACCCCCATGTGTAACTGTTGGAATTTGATATCGGGAATCGTATCTTGTATTTTTCGGACGTCTAAAATACTTCTTTCTGTCACTTCTAAACAGATTAAATTTTGATTCGTCAAAAAAAAGTACTTTACTCCACTGCTTTAGAGTCCAGTGTTGGTATTTTCGTGCGAATTTCAATCGGGCCTTCTGATTTTTCTTACTGATCAAAGGTTTTTTAACACCAATACGTCTAAATAGTCCTGCATCATTCAGAGTTTTAGACGACGTCATACTGTGCTCCTACTCACATTGGCGAGGTTTTCATAACGGAGTTCTTGAGCAATTTCAGATGCAGTTTTCTTGAAATCCGTGGTAGATTTGCGTTTAATGATTTTTTTAACACGTATAGTCGTTTTCCGTGGTCTACTAGATCGTGGGAGGTCCGATAGGCACTTGGTAGAAGTAAATGTTTCGATTATTCTATTTACAGTACTTGTACCAATTTTTAATAAAGCGGGAATTTCGCGAGATGCCTTTCCTTGTTCAGAAAGGATTATTACGGCTTCCCGAATTTGATAATTTGTATGTCGCAGCATATTGACCTTAGAATTACTTGATAATGCGTGAAAAACCCTAAGGATATAAAAAAGCCAAGTAGCGGACCAGGCGGAGATCTCAAAAATATATAAATACAGTGGCCCAATATTTTCACACGTAAATATATAATATAAACGATAGAACCGGTAAAAATTTTTTCAACAGCTGTTTCCTACGTTATTTTTTAGTACAAATAGTATGCCTAGTTTGTAAATAAATATATCTTTTCATAGGTTAGCCTTTTAAGAAATAGTTCAGAAAAAAAATGTGGCCCAAAACTTTTGCACACTACTGTATAAGCGCATATAAGCGGGGCACGGGCGAGTCGATCTGTAAGCTCCTCTGCACATGCATATTCTTATTCTAGTATCCGTTCTTTAAGGCCATGTGATGAGTGTGTCACGTGACCAGATACCTACCTTACCGACACTTTTTTTATTGGTCAACTTATTTTTACACGAAGAGCCACATC
>CAKNXH010057137.1:23479-41685 GCA_932178445.1 Andricus quercusramuli
GATGTGGCTCTTCGTGTAAAAATAAGTTGACCAATAAAAAAAGTGTCTGTAAGGTAGGAATCCGGTCACGTGACCCATTCGTTACACGGCCTTAAAGCCATGTGATGAGTATCAAAATGGGATCTCCCTTAGTTTTCGAGAAATCTTTAAAAACGTACGCCGAAACGATGCACACGATGTGAAAAACCATGTAAACAATAGATGAACAATAGAAGAATATTATAATCGTATGCACTAACTTCACAGTTCAGACTCTCGGTCGCTGGCCACACTATGCCACGGCGTACGTTCTTATTTATTTCTCGAAAACTAAGGGAGATCTTATTTTTATATTTACAGGGCTTGTAGAGGAAATTGTAAGTTATGTATATAAAAAAATTAAGTAAATAAAAAGTGGATTTTTTCAGAAATTCAGTTTCAAAATTAGTTTTTGAAAAATCCAAAAAGTTTTAGAAATTTGTTTGTTCAAGAAATATTTTTCCCAAACTGCCCGCTCGTGAATTCACACTAGCCGCTCGTGTGACTTCACGAGCGAATAGTGTGTTGGCAACTGTGGCTAGTGCTATCAAAAAAATAATTATTTTAACACTAACCGCTCGTGCCAGAGCTTCTCAGTGTATGTATAGTATACATACATACATACTCGTAATATTACGATATACATTTTATACCATTAAGCCATTTCCCTTTCGGGGTAGGCGTGACACTACCCGATTCGGGGAGTGTTTCTATAGGTGGATAGTTTCTTGTAGTAAATAACTACAAGTGTGAGCTCATCGCACCCACGACGGGCCAACAGCACGCAGTATCCCGAACGGTCACCCATCCAAGTACTAACCGCGCCCAATACTGCTTAACTTCAGTGATCTTACGAGAACTGGTGTTTTCAGCGTGTTATGGCCGTTGGCCATAATTATTAAAGTAATTTAAAAAAAAAACCTTAGTATCATTAAAGTCACCAAAGTTATGAAAGTTTAAGAAAACTAGCTGTGAATTCGATCTCGAGTGTTTCCACTTTGTTTGTATTTATAATTATATGGTTCTCATTTCACGAGGACTTTGCTTCCCGTTAGCAAATGTATTTGCTTCCTCATAGAGGAAGCATTAGTTATTTTTTTCAATAATAGACAAACTAGTCTTCATTTTGATCAATTTAAAAGTAGAAATTTACAAAAAATACAAAAATTACAAAATAATAAAAAAAATTTTAGAGACAAAGGCAAATCAGATAAATAAAATTTTGTATTCGAAATGATAATTTTTCGAGCTGAAACAGGGAAGGGAAAAATTCTGTCGCACACTATCCCTTTCCCAGCTTTATGATTTCTTTACAAAAATTGTCAGAATTATTCTATTTGAAAATTTATGATCGAAAATTATTTTCTATTCATGCGTCAACTTTGAATTATGTCGATGAAAAAAGTTTTTCTTTTCAAAACTGATGATTCAGATATTATAAATGAGCATAACTTCCCTAATCTTCAATAAAGTGTATTATTATTTATAGGGAAAAATGAGGAAGCTCATTTTTCTCTCAGGCTTAAGATGGTTATTGCCCAATATGTCGAAGGCATTCCTGGTTAGAGTTGGATTTTTTGTCTGTTTAAATATTATGCACGGGGTTTTCCCGGTATATATTATCAGTCACGGACGCATTATTATAATGCAATCAAGTGACCTGATAAGAGCGTGTGCCCTGACATATTGGGCAAAGCCTGGTTTTTACCCCATCATTCACGGACTGGGTTGCCGTCAAGTACATGATGGGGGGACCTACAGCTTAAGGTGGGTTCCGAACCACCAGAACCTCGGTAAAGGTACATAGAAAAATTTCAAGAGGTACCGGCTCAGGGATCGAACCCCGGACCTCTGAGGTGAAGTCCGAGCGTCTAACCAACTGAGCCACCGAGGCTCTTATCTCTTATTATTATTATTATTATTATTATTATTATTATTATTATTATAGATCAATCGATTTGCCTCGAATCAAGAAATCTTTTCCGTTCTTGCATCAATTTTGAATTATTTTAATGAAAAAAGTTTTACTATAAAAAACCGTGTTTTCAAATATTATGCATTACCATAGCTTCCTTAGCCTTCAATAAAATGTATCAATGTTATAGGTAAATCGATTCGTCTTGAATCAACACAACTTTTCTATCCTCGCATCAACTTTAAATTATGAAAATAAGAAAACTTTTACTATAAAAAACGAGTTTAAAAATATATAAATTACCATAACTTCCCTACTCTTTGATAAAATGCATTAATATTATAGGTCCATGGATTCATTTCGAATCAAGGAATCTTTTATATTCTTGCATCAACTTTGAATTATGCTAAGGAAAAAAGTTTTACTATAAAAAACCGTATTTTCAAATATTATGCATTACCATAGCTTCCTTACTCTTGAATAAAATTTATTAATATTATAGGTCAATCGATTTGAATCGAATCAACACATCTTTTCTGTTTTTGCATCAACTTTGAATTATGTTAATGAATAATGTTTTACTATAAAAAACCGATTTTCAAAATATATAAATTACCATTACTTCCCTACTCTTCAATAAAATGTATTGATATTATAGGTCAATCGATTGGTCTCGAACCAAGGATCAATTTATCTGCAACAGTTTTCTTGTTATCGTGTTCACAAAAAAGCGTGACATTAACACACACATCCACACATCCATACATCCACACACACACACACACATCCGGACATTTGCTTAGAACATTGTATTAGGCATTTTTAAATTAGGGAGGGTTTAATTAAATGAATTTAAAATTTTTGGAAAATGTTATCACTACAAAGCTTCCTCTATGAGGAAGCAAAAAGGATCCACATTTTCAATTTTGAATATAACCTAAGTTTTTTGATGTTTTCAAAAATTATTCTAGGGTTATTCTTTCAACATCTAAGAGAACGGATACTAGAATTTTCATCAAAATTAGTAAGAATTGCTGAAATTCTCTAGATGATTTGACATGAAATTGTCCACATCGAAAAAAATTCATTAAAAAAAATCGATTTAAGGATCTGAGGGACCCATAATAATGTGCACCGATGGTTAAATTAAAAATGCACGCTTAAAAATGGAAAAATTTCAAACTAAAACATTTTAGAATCACGCATTGTAAACTGAATGATTTCATAATTGAAAAATTTAACAATTAAACTTAATATTAAGAACAAATTTGAATCGAACGTATTCAAAGTTGCAATTCATATCATCTGATATGAAATTTATGATATTTCAAATGATTGAATAGATTTTTCTTCAAAAAATGTGTAAAATTCCCAGTGAAAAAATAAAATTACTCTCATTTCCTGGGCTTTCTCGGTGTCAAAAATTCCAAGATATTTTCCGGTATAGCGGTAACTCTGCTTTAAAATTGAAATGAATAAAAGAATGCATTTTTCAATAAATTGTTTTCATCGTTTTGTGAAAATCGAAGTATTTATGTGTTCATGCAAATTTTTAATTAAAAGTTTTTTTTAAATTCTTCTTTTTATTTATGTTAGTATTTATTTTAGTAATTTTTATACTATTTTTATTGAAAGATGAAAGTTTTTGCAATTAACTTTTAAAAATTTTGTTATACTTTTTATATGCTTTGTTTTGATTGATCATTAATTTGAAGAGCAAATATTTCATATTAAACATTTTTTCGCAAGTTTAAGAACAATAACAAAATTAAATAAATATTAAATACAATAGCAATAACAATTTAATATTAAAATTAACTTTTTAATATAATTTTTTTCAATATACACTACCAGAAAGAAGTATGAGACTACCTGGTTTGTATTAGGTGCATAAAATCTAATTTTAATAATAAAAGAAATTACATTTTTTTGCTCAAAGAAGGATGAAAGTTATAACATTTTTTTGTCTTGCGATACTAGGTTGAAGTATTTTTGACCACTTTTTCAGAAATATTGCGAAAAAAGTCCAAATAAGAACAATTTTTCAACGTCTTTTAAAGGTAAATTTCTGTAGAATTTAATCGAGTTTCAACAAAACCGTGCTGACTTTCCCTTGGATTCTGCCAAGATCTGTACTTAGAACAAATAAGTCGTAATAATTTTAAATTGTGAAATCAGTTATAAATCCATTGTTCAAGTATGAGAAGTTTTAAAATTTTGACAACTTATTTCCTCTAATTTTAGGCGATGGCAAATTTCATGGAAAAATCAGCACGATTTTGATGTCTTATATATGCTTTCGAACTTTCGGCTTGTCTTGTTCTAAATTTTTATTTATAGAAGCCTCAGTAAATGTTTCATTCTTCTGATACACATTATGTTTTGTCTTTTCATTTTAAGGGCATGTGACACAGCCAAATACCTACATTACCGACCTCACTTTTTCAATTTTCTGATTTTTTTTTTGAATCTAAGAACTTTTTTTGTAATTAAAATATCGGGCTGAAACTTTGGAAAATGTATGAGAAGACAATAAACTACGTTTACGTACCTTATTCGAGGATGAACTTCGCAAAAAATTATTTTCGAAGAAATTAAAACTGGGTGCATTTTTTGAACCTGAGAACTTTTTTTATAAGTGAAATATCGGCTTCAAACTTTGAGGAATGCAAGAGCCGACAGCGAAGTACGTTTATGTACATCATTTGAGTATAAAAGATGCAAAAAGAAAAATTCCAACTAAATGTCAACAACGCTTGCCAGTTCGGTCGGTATTCGCGATGAGCACGAAAATGCGAAGTCTGGCGGCCACTGAACGAGGCCAATAGCGATTTCAATACTTACATAATTCAACATTGAAACAACATATTTCACTCAACTTTTATGCTGGACACAACTTTCAAAAAATATTATTGTAAGAACACCGGATCATCAATATTTGACAGCGTGGACCCCATATTTCAGATGTAGACGAGTCAGCTGATAGAGCCTCGATTAGTGGCCGCCAGACTTCGCATTGTCGTGCCCATCGCAAAAATACCGACCGAACTGGCAAGCGGAACCGGAGTTGACACTTAGTTGGAATTTTTCTTTTTGCATCTTTTATACTCAAATAATGTACATAAACGTACTTTACTGTCAGCTCTTGCATTTCTCAAAGTTTAAAGCCGATATTTTACTTATAAAAAAAGTTCTTAGGTTCAAAAAATGCACCCAGTTTTAATTTCTTCGAAAATAATTTTTTGCGAAGTTCTTCCTCGAATAAGGTACATAAACGTAGTTTATTGTCTTCTCATACATTTTCCAAAGTTTCAGCCCGAAATTTTATTTACAAAAAAAGTTCTTAGATTCAAAAAAAAATTCGGAAAATTGAAAAAGTGAGGTCGGCAATGTAGGTATTTGGCTGTGTCACATACCCTTAAGGTACTTTCTTGAACGTAAACCGGACCTCTTGGTATAATCGTACCGATTCTGATAAAATAATGATAATTGTGTAAACTTTTCTAGTATCTTTCAGTACTTTTTTCAGCTAATCCCGTGCAGAAATTGCCCAATTTGCTCCTTATTTCGGATGCGGCCCTGATCAGGCTCTCCGTACGCGGCCCTTAGCAAGAGAAATCATACGGATCGGATCCGTACCTGATCAGGTTAAAAGAAGCGCCATCTCCTTTACAAAATGGAGTAGTATACTCATGAGAATGTTTATACATGATTCGAGTCTTGAATGTGTGTCATACGCAAAGTGAGTTTTTATTTTCCAATTTGTGTTTGTGGACTCATCATGTCAGTGATATTTCTCTTCTTTATAATTTTTTAGTGTGCTGTAATTAAGGTATGTATATATTGTGTAACTTAAGATGCTCAACCAATCAAAGAACCATAACCTGACTTTTCTAACCTCACTTTTTTAGCGTCTGTTCCTCCAGTATTTTTCAAAGTGTCATAACTTCACCTTTTCTCTTCTGTTTGAAGCACTATAAAACAATTTTCCTATAATTTAACAATTTAAAACTTTTTTTAACTAAATGTACTTGAAGCTTGTGTAACATTCAATGTGACGCGTTCACAAACTCTGCGCTATTTCGGCAGTACCGCGGCCCAGGCCGTGAGAAATTCAGATGAATTTTACGAATAGTCAGTTATAAATTTATTTTTTTATTTAATTATTGTTATAAAATTGTTAAATACACCATTGATATTGGAATTCCTGCTTTCAATTTTGGTAATTTTAGTCACCTTTTCCAATATAGTTAAATCACAGGAAATTTTTTGACAGTGCACGCAATATTATGCCCTTTACAGTATCAAATTTACGACTCCATTACGAGTTTCTAACCTTTAAAACAGTACTTTCCCTACTTTTAAGATTGTAAATAGCTGCACCGAGTTCGGTGATTTCACAATTATAATTTGTAATTTTTGTTGTATTTTTTACAGTGCGAGTTTTGTTCAAATTATCGTAACCTCACTTTTTTAGGGCCTCTTCTGTTTTTGACTAAAAAATTTTTTTTCCAGCAAAAGAAAATGAACGTGGAGGTAATTCGTCCGTTTCAGCTCGTCGAGTTTGTCAAAAGAGGCCACAAAAGGAAATAACAGTTGATATCGTGACAAGTCGATGGATAAGGTATGTGATATCTTGAAATTTTTGTGAAATTTTTTAGAATCCTTCAAAGTTTTATCAATATCTTTGAAATGTTTGTGAACTATTGAGAAATATTTCAAAAACTTTATGAATTCTTTGAAATATTTGTGAAATCTTTCTGAAATCTGTTGAATTTATTAGAAAACAATGAAAATATTTGAAATCTCTATGCAATCTTTCAAATAGTTTCAAGTATGTGAAAATCTATGTGAGATTACGAAATTTCTGTGAAATCTTTTAGAAGCTTTTAAAGTTTTATGAAAATCTTTTAAATGTTTGTGAAGTGTTGAGAAATATTTAAAAAAATGTATGAATTCTTTGAAATATTTGTGGAATATTTCTCAAATCTGTTGTATTTATTTGAAAACAATGAAAATGTTTGGAATCTTTGTTCAATCTTCAGATAGTTTCAAATCTTTGTGAATTCCTTGAAGTCTTTTGATGTATGTAAAAATCTATGTGAGATTTTGAAATTTCTGTGAAATCTTTCGGAATGTTTTGAAATTTGATTAAAATCTTTGAAATCTTTGTGAAATGTTAAGAAATATTTTTGAAACTTTATGAATTCTTTGAAATATTTGAGAAATCCTTCCGAATTCTGTTGTATTAATTTGGAAATAATAAAATATTTGGAATGTCTGTGCAATCTTTTAAATAATTTTAAATCTCCGTGCATTTCTTGAAATATCTTAAAGTACGTAAAATCTTGAAGTTTCTGTGCAATATTTGACATCTCTTAAAATTCTATTGAAATCTTTGAAATCTTTGTGAAATGTTGAGAAATATTTTTAAAAAATTTATGGATTCTTTCGAATATTTGTCAAATCTTTCTGAGATCTCTTGTATTAATTTGAAAACATGAAAATATTTGAAATATTTGTGCAATCTTCTAATTCTATTAATTATAGTTTATTTTTTATGCTAAACTTATAAACATTTTTTCAGATGTAATTTGTACGCGATACAACATTTCCGAGGACGAGGTTTTCTCGCACAACAAAGCCGTTTTCAACAACGCAAAGGACTGGGACGGTAATAGGAAGCTGTAATTGAATAAATTGACAATTCACTGAATTAAATGTTTTCCTTTTTATCAAAAATATCACCTGAATAGAAATACGAGAGTGAATAAGGACCTGAACAGGGCCGGGTCAGGCACCTACTAAGGATAGCCTGATCAGGTCCTGATCAGGTGAGGCGTTTCATTTCGGATCAGGTCCTGATAAGATTGCCTGATTGGGGCCACATTCTGCCTGATCCGCACCCAATCCGGCCCTTACCGAAATTTCTGCACGGGATGATGAGGTGCGTAATTGAAATACATATATCACAAAAGAGAACAGAGAAAAACGTTAATTCCGATCCGGCAAATCCGAGAATTGGCCGGGAATTTGAAAACGAAATTTCGCTAGACACCCTGAAAAAGTAAATTCTTTAAAAATAATGGGTCAGTGATAAAAATATCGAATATACACGAATTCTATGAATTTTGTTGTTTTGTAGTTGATTTTTGGGGCAGGCTGGAAGAGGTTGAGGTGGTCAAAATAAAAAATCAATGCAAACGTCACATTCGGAGAAGTTATTTTTAGCAGTCCACACAATTTTCACTCTTTTTATTGAAATGTACGCCTTCCCGTCTCATATTTGTAAAAACGAGGGTTTTTCGATGTATTTTCAATGGGAAAATTAAGGGGATGGGCGGAACCCGTAAACATCTGATCGAAAAAAATAGGCGTTTTCTTTTTTTTGGAAACTTCACAAAAAGAGAGCCATTATACCAAAAGAAATTCGAACTTTTTTTTGGACCTCACTAATGTGCACAGCATCCCTCAATGAAAAATGGATTGAACAAAAATGTCAATGAAAACAGACAACGGGTTATTGCTTGTCACCGTTCTAGTAACTAAAAACCATGAAATTTGAAGTCGTAGCTGATTCTTTTTTCAATTTAACACAGAAAACCAAAGTGCGAATCTGACACTCACTCTATTATGCGTTCTGTCTGCAAAAATAATTAACTTCAGGCGGTTAAAATCTCCTTGGAAAATAGGAGACTGATCCCATGGTAACTTATTGTACCTTCCTTTGTTTTAATGCGAAAAAATTAACCATTTCAACGTATCAATCAACGTGCTTGTTAATCCTTGTTATCACGCTAAGCAATACAACTCAGTTTGTTTCATTTTGGGTGTTTACTTGCTCAAAAAAAAAGTAGTGGTATTATTTTCTTACAATATGTCGAAGCCTGCAGGGAAGTGTATAGTCATGGAGGAAATAGGGAAAAGGTATGTGGATGCTAGGTAAAAAAATTACGTTTGGTGCCTGCGTAATTTTTGCGACATAAAATTGCTAAGAGAAACCCGCCAAAAATACTTAAGAGAATGCAGTTGTGCGATATGTATGTGTGTACTTTTTTTTCCTTTAAAACAAAAAGAAAAAATTTCAGCGACTGTCATAGCGTTACAAATTATCCACTATTAGAGGAAGATGAGACTAAAAAAGTAATTAAAAAATGTGTTCTACCAGAGTTACACCTTTCAAAAATTTTTTACACCTTTTTAAAATTGTTCAAATGTGTTTTTCGATACAAAGAAATAGCTCTTTTGATGAAATTTCCAAAAGTTTAGAAAATCTTAGATCACTATTCAAGGCAACACAACCCTGTCTATGACACTTAAAGTATATGTAGTTATTGAATATTTAGAATGCCTTAGAAATTTAGGAGGCGATGAAGATTTAGGGTTATGGTCGGGACATCCAGGCGAGGCTCTTCAGTCAGCATTTTTTAAGTTTCGAGAAAAGTATAACATTAATCTTTTAATGAACAACAGACAGAACCAAAAATTAATTAATTTAAAGCAGTTGTACAATATTCTTTCACGCACTTGTAAAAATGAAATCAATGTTTACTTTTTCTGTGTCTTTTTTGCTCAAAACAATAGTTTTTTCTTCTTTGGTACCGAATATAGTTTAAAGACAATACCTGTCTATCAATTGATTAACTGCTTAACCTGTTTTTCAAAGAAAAAAAATAGTAGCCCGCAAATGTAAGATTTTTTTAAAATCAAACAGTTTAAAAAAAGGATCAGCTATGATTTTAATTTCCATGGTAACTGTGGTAAAACCTATTGTACTAACCATCTCTCATAAGGTCAGTCTTTACCATAGATGCAAACACTGATTTACAGGAGATGTCGTGAAAGTCTTCTGGTGCGAGAAAAAAATCCGCTAGGTACTCATTTCTGAGGCCCGCCAGTGCATCACATTCACAAAGTATGTGATGAGCTGTCTCCTCACGAAAATTGCAATAGTCTCGCGATTCCAGGCATTCAAATGTAAAGGTGGTACGAACATAACCGAACAATTTCGCATTTATGTGAAAAGGGTGTAAAGTTTTCGGCGCCTTTTTCTGTATAGAAACGAAATATATTAAAACGTGATTAAACGTATTTTTTAGATGAGAAATTTAACGTGACGGAAACAAAAATAGTGTATATTTGGAAGAAATACATATAGCAATCTAACAAGATGGAAGAAGGTTTTGTGAAAGAAGATATGACTTGTTTACGATTACTGAAGTTCGAATCATATCTAAGCACCATACATTTTTTGTTGGGGAAATGAAGCAATTCTCATTTTTTGTTTTTTATTTTCGAATTGCCATTTTTAGTTTAGCTATGAACCCTTAAGCTTAGAAACACAAGCAATAGCATTGAAAAAAATGTTTTAGCTGTCCCAGCTAGAAGTTTAGCTGGATTTCATCTTGTAAGAAAATGTAGCTATATTACCTAAATCTCTAGCTGTGTTACCTAAATATCTAGCTGTTTTACCTAATTTTGGCGGCTAGAAATTATCTACATAAATTAGCTAGATAATTTCTAGATGGCAAAATTAGCTAAAACAGCTAGTTATTCAGGTAACACAGCTAGAAATTTAGGTAGTACAGCTAAATTTTCTTAGAAGATGAAATCCAGCTAAACTTCTAGCTGGGACAACTAAACTATTTTTTTCAAAAAAGTAATATGGCGGCTAAAGTAAACGGATTGGTGCTCTATTTTCACTCAATCACCAGCTAACTTTATTTCGTCGAGTGCGGAAGGGAAAACAATCGACCAAATGCATGGAACTGAACGTTATTTTGTTATTATCTCCGTAAAAAATGTTTTCACTATAGGGTAAGAGCACCAGTTATTGGCACCTTAAGAGGAAATTTAGACTTTAGGAAATAAATAAACACATAAAATATTGAATTCTGAAATAGTGATAATCATACCGGCACTCCAAATTTTATGCAGAACACACTGGAATATTGAATTATTATTCAAAGATGAAAAAAACTTGAAAAATTATTAAAAATAAGCATGAAGTCTCAAAATTTTAGTGCTTGGCACTGCTGACCCCAGTTATTGGCACCCCTCGTCACCAGTGATTGGCACTACACTCACATAACCTCTTCAAACTTCTGTAATTGCATTAAAACATTGATAAAAACAAATTGTGTATCTGAAAATATGAAATAAATTTTCTATTAATAATTCTAAATTTAGTATTTTATCAATTTTGTTTTTGGACAAGCCAACATCTTTGACAGCAGCTATAAAGCCTAGCCATGTCACATATCTATTCTTCGGCTTATGTTTTTCTTTCCTCAGAGATACTCTCTGACGGGCAATAGTATGGCAATAAATAAAATAAAAACCATAAATGTTACTCATTTTCTACTTTAAACTAGAAAAATGAATAAACAAATTCAAACATGGATAAATAAATATAGTCAAAATAAATCGCCCACCGATTAAATAAAAACTTTGGCTATTTATAATAACATGAATTCCTGCGTAACATTTAAAACATTGTAACACAATATTATTAAACACAATATGTATAAAGATAATAAAATTCCATTTATAATTTAAATGAAACCAATATTTACCTATACCTCGAGGCCTAAAAAGAATAATAAATTATCTGAACAGAACTTTGGAGGTTACGATTACCGGTATATAAATGACAGCTTCATTTATTACAATTATTAGCTAATTTTTCGTCTACCTAGTAACGACTTTTGTTGTTCCGGCACTTTTAACACTTCATTTTATCAGAAATACGTGAAATGGCTCATGTCAACACAAGGTCTTGAGATTACATAACCTTACTTTTTTCCGGCGAGGCAGGGGTGCCAATGAATGAAATCATTCCCGAATTGCATGGTCTGGTCATTGGCACTGGGGTGCCAACGACTAGAGACCATACTTTTTATATTAATTTCCATTGGCACCCCCCCCCCCTAAAATTAATAAATAAATTATTGCCGAGGTTCATTCCTTATTTTGATTATATTGCAAGTATTTCTTTTATATATTCACAAAAATTGGAACAGATTCACTTGTTCACAACGTTGTTTGAACAAAATAAAAAAATGTTGTCAGCTAAACATTTTCTTTAGAAAACCGGATAAATTCTTGGCACCCTAAGAACTGAAGTGAATTCATTATTTTATAACTAAATTTGACATTATTTTGTATGAATTATATATTTCGGTACACGCAGAAATAATGGTAGAATAAAAATAATACCAGCAAAATACGATAAATGTTTGCATTTTCTTGAAATTTAACAAAAATGAGAAAGGGTGCCAATAACTGGCGCAGTGCCAACCACTAGTGCTCTTACCCTAAGTGCATTTAGAAATTAGTTTTTATTTTTCAGGAAATATTTAATGGATTAATAAAATTATAATAATTATTATTTACTTAAAATATTTTTAGTTGGTTTTTTTGTGACGTCACATCAGTTTGAATGTGATCAAATAGACTTAAATAAAGCAAAAAATTGTTAATGAACTAGAAACTGTGACATTTCTTAATTGATTCCATAACACTATCCATGGGTTTAATTGTGAGGTAAAAAAAGAATTGGTATCTCATATCATGCAATATCCCCACATCTAATAATTAGAAGTGGTATAGTTTTAAACAATGTTCATAATTCGTCAATTTTGAATGTTTCAAATTAAGAATTTTGATCATTTCTTTGTTAGAATACTTATATTTTGAAGGTTTGTAATAGTGAAAATTCTTCAATTTAAACAATGAAAATGACAGCGTGGATTTTTTTAACCAAAAATCTTATATTTGATATTGAGTACATAAAATTATAATTTTGTATATCTTTGACGTTTCAGTGATTTCAAATTTTCGAATTTTGGAAGTTTTGAGTTTAATATTTTCAATTTATAAAATTTTAAACTTTAAAATTGTGCAGTTTTGAATACCTAATGTTAAAACGTTTTTATTTCCAAAGCCAGCAGTGAAAAATGATTCAGTTTTTCAAGCTTGAATATGAAATGTTAGTTTTAGAGTATCTTAATTTTTAATTGTTTAATCGAAAACGTTTCAAATTTAAATGTACAATTTTTAACCCCTGTTTTCTGGATGTTTCTTTTTGAGGTAATATATTATTGAACGTTTAACCGTAAAATTGCCAAATTATAAATGTTTCAAATTTTCATTTTAAATGTTTCAAATTGAGAATTGTGTAATTTACAGTTTAGTTTCTATTAATTAGGATAAAAAAAATTTGAGGTGTAAAGTTTGAATTTCATATTTTAACGACATTGGAAAATTTTGTTAAACCTGAAATTTTTTTCTTGTCCATTTCAGCGACCTTCTTGATTTTGTAGATGAAAAACAAAATTATAACACAATTTAAAAATCGTGACGGATTTGAGCTAATGTTTTATCTCTGAAACAGTACATTGATTGAACAACTAAGCCTGACAATATTTGAATCTGTTATATAGTTGGATGAAAATGCAGTGTTTACCAAAAACTTTAGGATGAAGCTAAATATTTGATCTGAACCAACCTGGATTTGTCCATCTTTCCTAAAATGGATATTACCACTTGAATTGAATTTTATATGTTTTAAATGAAATTCCATTAGTGGGCGGAATGGCCTTTTAATCAGTCACTGATGTGAATGTTTATGTAGGGGTCGTGGTAGGAATATAGAAGGGAAAGGGGTGTGAGGTATTTGGTTGCTGGCGGGCGAAAAACGTGGGAGAGGGCAGTGTTATGCAATCCTCTATCTATTCTATCCGACCTTCTCGGAGGAATTTATCGTCGGTTTCCTGTGGCTCATTTTCCCATTGTCGAAAACCCGCTTAGGACGAACTACGGTTCGCCGCTCGTGACATTTGACAATTAGTCTTCTACTTCTTTGCCATCAGAGACTATTGGTTGCAACTTGCTCACGCAAGGCTCTGAATCCTTCTTAGTTTAAGACAGGGCCTAGATGTCTTCGATATCTCTTGTCTTTCCAAAAACCTCTTTATATTGAAGGAAGCGTCGATAGAAATACAACGTTCGAAATAATCGATTGCACTAAATACCCTTTCAAGCGCGTTCCTATGTGATCCTACTTGGGATAGAAATCAGAACAATTTTCAATTTTCATTCGTCGTTCCCGATGTCAGGAACAAAGGACGGAGGGTGTCCAGTTTACGTTCGATATACTAACCTTGAACGCTGAGTTACACGCGCTGCAGCATCAACCGGGCTTGCACCTTGTCATCTTTGGTCGAAACGTCAATGATTATAGTGCTTCTGACCGGAGACACAACCGCGATCAAAACTGATCACCGGGGAACTTGTGGTCACGTTATGTCGATCATATCTGCTTGCAATCCTGTTGCGGAGATCTAATCGATCTTCGCTGCTCATGTCAATTTTCTTTGCATGACTAAAAAGTGAATTATTGCTATAGTACTGCTCCTACACAAGTCCTGCAATCGCCAGATTCAGTAGTAATATCCGTTTGAGAATCGGCAGCATATCGACACTTTGACAACTGAACACTCTTATCTTAGTTGGGTTTTCTTTCGAGTTGACACGATTGACAGGTAATATTTTGCCTATGTAGCAATAATATCTATTTGAAAGAAAAAGAGGGAAGACACAATATGATGAAAGACGTGCGAATGATCGTGATGGTCAAGCGAGCTTACTAAGGGGTTGTGTTATTATCGCCCGAGGTAGGCAACCGGACTGACATCACACCTCATACGGCGCTAGCGCCTTTTGTTAGGCAGCAAAAGTAACGTCCAGAGTTTGCGCAGTACTATTCTAACCCGAGATAAGAGCAGTGGAATAAGTCTTGGCTCGGGATTGAAGACAAACAGTTTTATTTTAATTCAGTATAAGTCGTCGAAAATTTCCATATAATAAAGGGGGAAAAGCTGTAGCAGAAAATACAAATATGGAGAAAAGGACTTTCACTATACTGTTATTTTTATCTTTCAAATATAATTACTATTAAATCAACTCAATTCATACAAATTTATATGAATTAATTTGGTTGGTTTTCTTATAAAAAATGTGTGCATTGAAGGATTAATATGTGATCTTCATAAGTACCACTGTTGAAGTAAATAAAACGTATAAAGGTGTTTGCGCATCCTAAATACGAATCGATAGAAACGTGTGTATTCTTCTCAGGAAATGCTTTATTCTAGAGATATAAAAAGGGAGTTTCATTATTTAACCCTCTTGTCTGGGGTCACTCAGAGAGCCACTTTTATTGCGTGTCTATCTCTATAATCTATATCACCTACACACTTTGTATTGCTGTAATGTTATTCTCTTGACCCTATAACTTCATTTTTTAAATAATTTATGTTCAATTATAATAAAAGTTAACTTCTTTGTATTGTCAAAATGCTCATGCTTAGACTTATTTCATAAAATACAATAAAAGCACTAATACGATCTAAAGTGTTCCGTGATTTGTATATATAACAAAATTATAAAATTCATACAAGAAGATTTTTCGGTCATCAAAGAGAGAAAAAATGCATAAAAAATGTTGAATTTTCAATATATTAAAATTAAAAGTAATTATTTTACATATATTTGTGCTTATAATTAATGATTATTAACTGCAACTTCATTATCTGTTGTAGGGTGTTCTCCCGTACAGGACGAATTCTAAAAAAAAAATTTGGAACCGAATAGTGGAATTTTCAAGCTAAACAGACGAACTTTCTACAAAGCAGTTGAATTTTCAATCAGATAATTACATTTTTTAACCAAAAAGAAAAACTTTCTACTAACAACGACGAATTCTTAACAAAATACATAAATTGGCTACCAAATAGTAGAGTTTTCTACCAACTAGATTACTTTTTCACCAAAAAGACCAATTTTTAACAAAATACATATATTTCTAAACAAATAGTTGAATTTTTAGTCTAAAAAATATCACTTTTTAACCAAAAATGGAACTATATTTTCATTGAAAAACAAAAATTCTCAATTTAGAAAATCGAATTTCATACAAATCAAATTTTCAACGAAAAAAATAAATTTTTAAGAAAGTAGTTCAACTTTCAACCAAGGAGTTGAATTTTCAACCTATAAAGATGACTTTTCAATAAAAAATATAATAGTTGACATTAACAAAAATTATTTTAATTAACAGAGTAGCTGAATCCTCAACCAAAACAGATTGATTTACAACCAAACAATAACATTATTAATCAGAAAATTGATTGTCTACCAAAAACAAACGTATTTTCAACAAAATGCTTAAATTGAAGAAAAGATAGTTTAATTTTCAACCAAGAAGATTTTTTTGCTAAAGAAGAGGAATTTTCAACTAAATAATTGAATTATAAGTCTAAAAATGATCACTTTTTAACAAAAAAATGGATTATTATTCTCTCGGTGGCGGGCTGCTCGTTCCCAGGCGCATAAAATGCAATATTTTCAATTAATTCAAAAAGAAAAACAATAACAAAATTATTTTTTAATAAAAGGGCTCTAAGTGGGCTTGTATTTAGCCCGTTGGATTATGTGGTTAAAATATTACATCAAACAATTCATCCTTGTATCGGAGAAAAGTTGTCATTTGTAATGGATGGACTAAAAATGAAGCCCTAGAAAGCACCTTAGTCTTGAAAATATGACGTGATAGAGCAATCTTGAAGCCAGATTCAAATTGAGCACACAAAATTGCGTAAAACCACTTTTCATTACTAGGCCACAGAAAACATGCAGTCCTGTGTAATCTAGCCGGCTGGCTGTACTACCCTACACAATTTCAATGAAATATTAATCGCAACTGGTACTTTATATTTATACTAATTATATTATAGCTAACATTGATTGTACTCTGAAGATATCGTTTCCATGTTCTTTGCGCTTTTGATAATATTAATTATAACACCTATCACCTTCTTTTATGCACGGAGTAATAATGAGACTGATCTCCGTACCTGCGTTCTGACTGCGGTAACTGCACCTTTATTGCCAAGCTCAGACTTTTCGAATCAACACTACAGGCCAGTCGGGCATGCGCATTGTGATCTGCTATCTCCTTTTCTCCCGCAAGAAGTGTGCGAGTGAGCGCCAGTGGATGGCAACAACGGCAGTAATTTGAAGTTATATCAATTTTTTGCGAGATTTTTTGCAACTTGACAAAAGTTTTTGGAAAGTCAAGTAAGTCGGTAAATTAAATAATCAAGTGGCAAAACTGGCATTTTGTATTCCCAAGTGCCAAAAATCCTACTGGAACAAAAGTGCAATAGGAATAACTTTGTTTATATAGAGCAAGGTACGTGAATATATCTTATTTTCTGAAAATATAACTTTTCTATTTTTGGTTGAAAATTTATATTTTTCATTTGAAAACTAATGTAGTTTGCTGAAAATTAATCTTCATGGTTGATAATATTTACGGGAACCTAACCTCTGTTTTCAGTTGTCATTAAACACGGCGCTCACTCGTACACTTCGCGCGGGAAGAAAAGGAGATAGCAGGTCACAGTGCGCATATCCAACTGGTCTTGTAGTGCTGATTCGAAACATCTGAACTTGGTAATAAAGGTGCACTTACCGCAGTCAAAACTGGAGGCGCTTTGTACAGCATGATCGGTCTCATTATTTACTCCGTGCTGTCATGTAATCTAGAATAGCACTACTAAAAAAAGAAGGATTTCTGACGATTCCGACGAGAATTGTTACGTTTCTCCCCGAAAAGCGCCAGAGAAAGTCACAATGTTCAGAAATTTATTTATGCGCCTCACTTGAAATTTATATTTGAATATTAATATAATGTAGAAATGTTGCCCAGTTTTACGTATCTCATTCTCTTTACGAAATACAATATATTTATCCTAATTTTCAACCTATCAAGCAAATTTTCAGATATTTTTAATCATTGAAGCCCATCGATTCTGAATTCGTAACCCTTAAATCTCTAATTGAAAAATTGAATAAAAAAATTATTTATAAATTGTAATCCTTTCCATCTGGCCTACCTGTAGGCTTATAGGCCGGACCTTTCGGGTCCTATAAGAAAAAAGATAAGGTGAAACCTACACTGCCGGCGCCGGCAAGAAAGCTGTTTGCCGGCTGTTTTTCACGAAAGGCGAAATACAAAATAAAAGCGGATTACGTATATGGGCATGCAATTACCTGAAAATATAATTTTTAAGGTAAAACTGATAAAAATCATGTTTTTCAATAGAAAAATAATATGTCAGCATTTTTTTTCATGAAAATGCGGCGGGCGTTAGACCAAGTATTTTCTGTGTGAAGTCACAGGGGTGCCATTCCGCCCCCCCCCCCC